>JAOVVH010000029.1:10977968-10989077 GCA_028566435.1 Scorpiodoras heckelii | reverse complement strand
ATGTATTTCTTCATAGTTTGGATGACTTTAGTATTAATCTACAATGCAGAACATTTTTAAATAATGAAAAGCCACTGAATTAAAGGTATGTCCAAACTATTGACTGGTACTGTGTGATTAGTAGTAATTAAGAGAAGTTTGGTGTTCCTTGGACATTGTATTAATAATAATACATTAAGTCATGTTAAGCTTTTTATTACTTTCCTTATGGACCACAGGTCCACATTTCAGCAGTAGAGTACTTATGACCAGAAATAAGTGAGAGAAGTTTGGTGTTCCTGTATCACTGTTTTAGTACATTAACCCATGTTAAGCATTTTAGACTCTCTCCTGGAGCCTTTTTATTGCTCAAGGCAATTGAAAATCTGTGCTACTAGTCATTTTGTTTCTTCATTAAAGCAGAGTAAAGGTGAATGACAAACCAGATTAAAAATCAAAATATCCAAATAAGTGGGAGAATGAAACAAAGGGGATAAAAAACTTGCAGCAGTCATTTTTTACTTTCACAAAAGTAAGCAATAACAGTCGACATCCGAACAAACCCTGTACAAAACAGTTAACATATTTATGGCATTTATGGACCTTCAAGCCATAGACTTACACATGTCAAAAAGGAGTTGCACAGAAATAGCACTTTGTTATGATCTTAATTTATTAAATAAGTAATTATAAGATGCATAGAATCATATTTATGACTTACAAATTTCATGCATATACAATAATTTATCAATGCAAATTCAAATTGAAAATATCTTAAGATATTGTGGTGCATTTTAAAACACAATTTTGGATTTTCTTACTATTTCTTTCAAAATAAAATTTTTATTTATGAATAATAAAAAGTATATTTGTCATGCATGTACATTTATATTTCAGGACAGATCTGCATAACTCCTATAACTATACATAATATGGATACATTTATTTAGTGCTCACTCTCCTTTGCCTGCCCGTTTTTTCCGTTTATTAAAATCCCGTGTGACACTTTTTAACAGGTGCAGATGTCCTGCTCACTCTTCTACATATTCTGTCCACATCCATAAGTCAGGTACGGTTCACCTGTGAAAGACACAAATACACAAGTAAATACAATTAGTAATATTGTTAAGAATAATATTTAGGATTTAAAGTCATAGTGTGAGTATTTTTTGTGGCCAGATGCAGATCATGTATGTGGGAGAAAAACTGACTATGCTTTTGAGGTTAGTAATTCTTATAATGCAACCTTTTTTGTTGTTGTTATTTCAACCAATTAAATAGCAAATATTTGTAAAATGTTCACTTTATAGCTCTTTAATTATGCTGTGTGTTCAAAATGGCTTGTGGACATTCTAATGATTACCTGTGAATTTCAGATGGCTTGCTCTAATGTCAGATTTGGAAAGGGTGTGACCAGAGAAATTGGCATGGTAATAGATTTATTTCATAAAAATATGACCAAGCATGTGTTGTGAAGTGTTGACATCTAATAATTGTACCAAGAGAATGGACATGAAGAACTGGCAAGTAATTGCGTCAAGTATTATACAATTGTGGTCAGAAGTATACATACACTCAACATGTATATGAGTGTTATGGCAATGTTGGGCTTTCAGTGATTTCTTTGAACTGTTCTTTTTCTGGGGCAGAATGAATGTATATCATACATCTTCAATTAAAAAAAGAACAAGAATTTGGTGCACAAGTTTTAATGTTTTTATGAGGGGGGCTGAAATCAACACAGGTTCAAGATTATACAAAAATGTACATGTCACACACCTAATATTATGTTAAATGTCCCTTAGCAAGTTGCACCTTGACCAGTTGCTTTTGGTAACCATCAAAAGGCTCCTGGTTGGATATTTGACACTCTTCTTGGCAGAATTGGTAGAGTTCAGTTAAGTTTGTTGGTTTCCTGGCAAAGACCTGACTTTTAAGCACAGTCCACATATTTTCGATAGGATTCAGGTCTGGATTTTGGGAAGGCCATTCTACAAGCTTAATGTTATCCTGCTTTATCCATTCCACATCCAGCTTTGATGCTTTTTTTGGTGTCTTTGTCCTGCTGGAACACCCAGTTGTGTTTTGACTATCTAGCTGATGGTGTGACATTGCAGCAAAAGCATGATGCTACCACCACCATTCTTACCAGTTGGTACAGTGTACTTAGGGCTGAATTCCTCACATTTACTAATCCAAACACACCGCTGGTCATTGTGGTCAAACAACTAAATCTTTGTCTCATCTGACTATAAAACTTTTTTGGTCAGCTGCAAACTGTAGTCAAGCTTGAAGGGGTCGATTTTGGAGCAGGGGCTTCTTTCTTGGATGGGAGCCTCACAGTCCATGGCAATGTAAAACTTGCTTGACTGTAGACAGTGACACTGGCATTGCTGCAGTTTCTGTTTCATGGTAGGCCTATGCCTTGGTCGTTCTTGAGTTGTTCCCGACCATCTAAACCATCTTCCAGATCTTGGCAAAGTAACTACATCTCCCAGTGACTTGTACTTACAATTGTTTGAACTAATGATCTTGGAATCTACAGTTGTTTAGAAATGGCTCCAAGAGACATTCCTGTCTTGTATAATTCTATTATCATCTTTCTCCAATCTACACTAAGTCCTTGGACTTTACCAAAGTACTGTGTGTTGATCAATCCAATGAGTGCTGACAAAAAAAACCCTTTTTATGTAGGCAAAGAAAAGCTACCAGCTGTAGTCAATCATAGACTCTAACAGGAGGTTAAAAGGCCTTGGCAATTTAAAAGACATTTTGAAGCTTTCAGCACCACTGAATTAATAATCTGAGTGGGTGTATGTATAAGTTCGTGTTAATTTTAGAAAACCTAAAAAAACCCCTAATCTTTTACACCAAATTCATATTTTATTTCTACTAAAGATGTTTTGTGTGTTGTGTACTCATTCTGCCCCAGAAAAAGAAAAGTTCAAAGAGTTCACTGAGAGCTCAATATTGCCATGAGTTTCATGTCTATAATAAGTGTATGTAAACTTCTGACCCCAACTGTATGTGAATTCTACATTTGCTGAATGATAATAGTTTAAAATTGAGCTATAAGCAGCAATGAGCAGAGTTCAAGCAAAAGGAGGACCATTAGACCTGATGGTCTAATTTCTGTTATAAAATGTGTTTGTAAAGTTGTTTAGCTGTCAGAACTGAACAATTTGATCATCTCTATATTGCATAAAATTTAATAAAATATATAAATAAAATGTAATAAAAATTTAGTAATAAAATGTAATAAAAATTTAACCTTGTTAAACCAGTGTGTAAGCATCATGTCACTGTTGTACCAGCTGGAGGTGAAGCTAGTTTGAACTACTTTATAGACAATTTTTATACAAAGGGACACCAGATAAATCTGAGGGGTTGTGAGATAATTAATGGAGAGCAAAGAAGAATACATAAAGTTCTGATTCACAAATCTGTTTTCAGTTCATGGAGATAAAAATCACTATTTGGTGGACCCTTTAACAACACATAGACATCTAAAATGTGACCTGACTACACTCTGCTTTTTGCAATACTTCAGAACCTAACTGGGTTCGAAAACACTGGTTTAATCTGTTGTGTTTTATTTTAAAAACTTCTATATGGAGTGAATTTGGCTCATGAAAATGACACATTCTTCCCTTCAACATTTGATACGTTTAATCTGGATCTAACCAAAAATTGAGGCCTTGTCCATCAGCCTGGGTCTTATTCACAGAAACAAAATAAGTGATAAACTCTGGCTTCCTATCAAAGACCTCCATTTGTCATAACTGTTGAATCGACATCTTCAGAGATCATGTACACAGATCAGCCATAACATTAAAACCACCTGCCTAAAATTGTACAGGTCCCCCTTATGCCATCAAAATACCACTGACCCTTTGAGACTCCAAAAGACCTCTGAAGGTGTGCTGTGGTATCTGGCGCCAAGATGTTAGCAGCAGATCCTTTAAGACCTGTAAGTTGTGAGGTGGGAATGGATCTGACTTGTCTGTTCATCACATCCAGCAGATGCTCAGTCGGATTGAGATCTGGGGTATTTGGAGGCCAAATTAACACACTGAATCCTTTGTCATTTTCCTTAAACCATGAATGTCAGGGCCCAAGGTTTCCCAGCAGAACACTGCCCAGAGCATCACACTGCTTCCGCTAGCATGCCTTCTTCCCATTCTTCTGTTCTCCATGGTCCAGTACTGATCAGGGGCGGGTGGGGCCATTGCCCCGGGGCCCAGGGCCCTCCCCCGGCCGTACGGGGACCCCTCCAGTGCCACTGTAGATTAATAATTATTATCCTTATATATCTCTTAATTTTGCTATACAGCCTTTTCATGGCTTGAAATTTTTTAATAAAAAAAACAACTGAAATCCCTAAACAAATGTAAAATATAACGAGTAGCAATGTTTCGAAGTTAAACGAAGCTGTTCGTTTTGTATTTAATTGGTTTCCATTTAAGGAACTTGCTAAAAACCGCAATGCATGATGGGGTGGATCTAAAGGCTGTCTTACATCTTCATCCGCCTGATGACGTACAAGACACGACACGGAAGGTGTAAGCCTGGTCACGCTTGTTTGTTGTCTATACGAATTCAACATGTTTAGGAATAAGGATTCAACATGTTAAGGAAAGGAAAAAATAAAGAGGAGGCAAACATTAAATATCCAAGAGATAAGAGCCTGTCTGATTTACTAAGACAATTCACTGTGTTTTTTGCAAAAAAAAAAGTTGGTTAGATGGGCAGGCAGCTGGCGGTGGAATATTGGTCTCCAGCACATTGTTTTGGACGTAACCTATTGAAACAAATCTTGTCCTGTCTGAAACGGCATCGGAAAACGCAACAAAACTTTACATTTGTTGACCAGGGACAGGTGAATTGTCTCGTAATTTTTTGTATTGTTGCACCCAGACTTTTAAACTTACATTTGCGTGCGCACATGTGTGTGTGTGTGTGTGTGGGGGGGGTGTTCAGTGATGCACTATGTGTTATGACACCTTTCTATCATAACGAGCATGAACCATTTCAGCAGTCTGTGGTACAGAAGCTTTTCTGTGGGATCGGACCAGACAGACTAGCCTTCGCTCTCCATGCATATCAGTGAGACTTGGGGTCCCATGACTCTGTCACTGGTTCACCAGTTGTCCTTCTTTGGGCCACTTTTGGCATGTACTAAACACTGCATACTGGAACACTCCACAAAGCCTGCTGTTTTGGAGATGCTCTGGCCCAGTTGTCTAGCCATCACAATTTGTCCTTTGTCAAAGTCACCCAGAACCTTATACCTGCCCAGATCCACCAGAAACCTTCCCAAATCATGAAACAAAAAATGGATGCTTTGTGTTTCACCCCAAACAGAAATAAGAGCCAGTGTCTTGAATGCCATGTTGTGAATGAAGAAATTGTATAATCACATGATGTAAACATTTAGGTTTGTAGAAAATACAACACTCTAGAAACTTGCTTGTCCCGTAGTAATTTTAATACCATCCAGATGCATAAGTTTCATCACTGACGAGTAAAATTTTTCAGCACAAAATTTCCCTGATAAACTAATCTAATCCGAATAGGGTTTTAGAAGCATAATTGTCGCCCGGCTTACTTATTAGGGATAAAACTTATTTAAACTTCATGATTATATGATCCTGTATTTAGTTCTGTAAAGCTGCTTTATGACAATGTTCCATTGTAAAAAGCGCTATAGATATAAAACTAAACTAAATTGAATTGAATTGAATTAATTAAGATCCCATAAGTGCTTAGTTAAAAGCTGGAAGTAAAAATGTGTTATAAATTTTTGAAATAAGCTGGATGTTTATGAAATAATAATAATAATAATAATAATAATAATAATATTTACTTATTTTATGTATTATAGTGCAAGTAAACTAATTAATTCTCAATTAAATTTTAATTTTAATTAAATTTTTCATAAAGTATTTCAGACTATGTTTGTGTGACATCTGAACCCCCAACCCCTGCATTTAATAAGCTACAGTATCAATGATGATTCTTCCACTTTCACCTAGAACATACAGTTACAGCTGCTCGACGTTTACTTTAAGGAGTGTGTTTTGATTTTGATGAATACATCTAAAATGACAAGATACCAGAGACAAATTAAAAAGTCTATTATTTCAATTTATAACAGTAAGTTTTAGGCTTAAGTATCTGAGCCATTGTCCTGATTTCTAAAACTTTTTGGGCACTTAATGCCAGAATTGACCCTCTGTGGCTTTTTGGTACTCTGGTACTTTACAGCTCTCAGTCTTCAGGTTTGTAGAGGTGCCAAAAACTGCAGTTTATCTATAGCATTTTTTCAAGCAGTAGTCACACAAAACACCACTGAAGTAGAAAGCATGTGGAATTTGAAATACGCATTTACATCTGATAGCCATTACTTTTGGTTTATGCCAATGTTATCTAAGTTTAACTTGAACTTTTTATGGTCAAATTCTGTTTTTAAACTTTGCCTGCTAGGATTTAATTGTTAGCAGTGTTGGTGAGTCTGACTTTATTAGGAAGGATATTAAAATGTACTTGCAAAAGTGAATGGTGCTAAAGTTGTAATCAGTTACTGTTTTTAACTGAATGTGAATTTGGATATAATGAGAACTTTCTGAATGTCTTGTTAGGACTTGCAGAATTTGGGTGCACAAAATGTGTGTTTGATGACAGACAAGAACCTGTCCAGGTTGCCCCCAGTAACAGCAGTGCTGGACTCACTAGCCAGACATGGTGTAAAGTATGAATGCTATGACAGTGTCAGGGTGGAACCTACAGATTATAGGTGGAGTATATATGTGTGTTTCTATGTACTAGAGACATAATGTTTGTGTTCCAGCTGTATATGTTTTGATTTCCTGTCAATTTCCTGATACACATTTAACTCAGCCAAACCCAGTTTAAACTGTAGCTAAGCTATAAAAACAGCAGTCTTGTTTATAATGTGAAATAGATCTATATTGGCAGTATACATTCTTCATAGATTGAAGGATAATCTAATCCTTTTTCTTTACATGTTTAGTTTTAAAGCAGCAATTGATTTTGTGAAGAAAAGACATTTTGATGCATATGTAGCTGTGGGTGGTGGTTCCGTGATTGACACCTGTAAAGCTGCCAATCTTTATGCCTGTCACCCGGAGGCTGACTTTCTGGATTTTGTCAATGCTCCAGTTGGGAAAGGAAAGCCAATTACCCAGTCACTGAAGCCTCTTATTGCAGGTACTTGTGCTAATACTGAGTAAAGGTATACTGAAATGTATGGGTTACAGCAGATTTATGCTTGATGCTTGACATAGAAACATGTATAATTTAATACTATTGAACGTTATAATCCAGTCTTAAATACACTTATACAATATATTGGTCTACTTTCTTTTTTTTAAATAGAAAATTTACCTTACAGTCACATCTAGGTTGTGGAAATTATAACTCACATTTGAGTTGAGAAATCAGATTATAAAAGTTCATGTCAAACAAATTCAGGGTTAACGTCTTAGTTACTCAGAGCAAACAAGCCTGAATCTAACCAGAAGATGAATGTAGACCCAACATGCTTCTCCTGTGCACATGGCTAGTGTGTTAGTAAAACAGCAATATTTAGGAGGAACTGGAAGATTCCCTCAGATCTTTAAATCATTGTGTATGGTAGCGTTTTGGCTTCCTGGAATGTTAAGACCCTGGTGGCCAGCGACTGTTGCTTAGTGTAACTTGTATGAAAACATGAAACAACATGCACGGCAAAGTCTCTCTGCTACACTAAGGCAACAGTTTCAAGCCAGGCTAAAGAAATTTCTGCAGCAACTTGGAAGTTCATAAGTATGTGTACTTGATAGTGAAGAACACAGGATTCACAATTAATTTTAAGGGTACAGCCAGCTACCTGACTTTGACAGCACAACTCCCTAGCAGCAGAATGGGAAATAAAGGCCTTGTGCTTCAGACACCCCCTGCCCTTAGACTCACAGCAGTTAAGTTTAATTACTTAGATAATGCTTCCGTTATTATAATTTTTTAATGTGGAACGTATGAATTAATTGAAAATGTAAACCTAAGCCACATATACTGATATCACATATTCTTTTGCTGTATTGAAAGATATATTGTATTCAGTGATCACTGTATCATACCATATTAAACTGTGACAGCTGCTTTGAGGCAATGTAGAGTATACTGTAAGAAGAGCTATAAGTCTATTCCATGCAATAAAGTATATTATGTGTATGTGTGTGTGTTTTCAGTTCCCACTACAGCAGGTACAGGGAGTGAAACCACAGGTGTAGCAATATTTGATTTTGAAGACCTAAAGGCCAAAACAGGTATGAGAGAATGAATTAATAAAATACATTTTATTTTCAGTTTAAACGTCATTCTAGCACTTGCTGTCAATACTTTATAGGTTCTGTTTTTAGAGCCTCATGTTTTTTTATCATTTCACTTAAACTTGGAAAGATTTAAGTGTAGATATGCCACTATTTTGATTAGAATTTTAGTTTCCTTTAAATGCATTTTTCTTTGCTTCACGTTTTTTGTTTACAGGCATAGCAAGTCGATCACTAAAGCCTGCCTTGGCAATGGTGGACCCTCTGCACACACTGCACATGCCAGCCAGAGTGGCCGCCAACAGTGGCTTTGATGTACTATGGTGAGGCTCATTGTATGCTGTATGTGTGGATCTTTGTGTGGTTACTAAGTTACTGGAATTCTTACATCACATTTATTCTCATTTCACCCCTTGCTAATCTAGTCTCTCTCTGTCTTGCTGTCTGTTACCTCTATTAGCCATGCTCTGGAATCCTACACTGCTTTGCCATATAACATGAGGAGTCCATGTCCCACCAACCCCATCATCCGTCCCGCTTATCAGGGCAGCAACCCAATCAGCGACGTCTGGGCAAGACATGCCCTCTGTATAGTAGCCAAGTACTTAAAACGGTATGTCAGAGATTGAGAGTGTTACAGTCCCAGATAATAAATAGAGGCATTGTGTGGCATGTAATGCCTGTTGCCTAAGGGGAGAGCACCCCAGAGTTGATTATTATCCATTAACGATGCACCTTAAAGTGTTCTCCCACAGCAATTTGTCAACACTAGGAATTTTTAAAATTCATTTTATTCATTTATAGTTATTTTTAATGTTGTGGAATGACAGTGGGAAAAGGGTAGTTTTGTTTTCACTTATAACAGATACAAACAATCATCCACTTACCCACCTGCCTGCCTTTTTCTCTCTTCGAGTTAATACAAGAAATTAATGTAGCTTGTCATGCTATCAGGAAGCTATAAAGCACTCTGGACCAGGTCAGCTCCAGCGGTTAAAAAAGGGCTCATTCTTGATACTCCTTGCAAAAATGCTAAGTAACTCTTCCTGACAGAAAACTTTACTATATCAATAATTACACATATAAAATCAATCTATATAGATAGTCTACCAGAAGACCCTGTTTAAGTGATTTAAGTACTATAGACTATAGTGTATTAGAACAAGAGTATTAATATAAATCTGGGATTTGCTTTGCAGCTGTCAATTAACCAACACTTTCTGACCAATCAGGTTAGAATTCATCAGGACTGTGGTATAAGTGCTGCTATTACTATTATTATTATTATTATTATTGAGTGCTGGTTTGTCTAATCTTAAAGTAACTAATGACTTTTCCCCCATTCATGAAATGGACTTATTTTAAGGCACTGTACAAGACAAAATGTAGAGAAACATAATAAAATAATAATAAAAGAAGTTGCTGTTGGTGTAACATAATAAAAGAAAACACCAGTGTTATATTGTGTAAATATAATAAAAGAAGAATATTTGGCACAAAAAGCAATACATTTACATTATGCACATTATGTCTGAGCTGTCTTGTTCAGGTAAATAAAACATATCATAACTATGATACTGTGTGTGTGTGTGTGTGTGTGTGTGTGTGTGTGTGTGTGTGTCAGAGCGGTGCGTAATCCAGATGATATAGAGGCACGCTCCAGCATGCACCTGGCAAGTGTTTTTGCTGGAATTGGATTTGGTAATGCAGGTGTTCATTTATGGTAAATCTTATCATTTATATACATAATTCACATATATAAATTTAAACCCTTTTTACATATAAAGGTAGCAACATTTTTCTCCAAAAGTTTCCCTTTAGTTAAAAAATATTGGCTGACAGAGCAATTATTTTAAAAAAAAAAAAATTTTTTTGTTAACCACTTAATGCTTAGTCTCTTCTTATTGAACACATCCTCTGTTACTTTATTTCAGTCATGGAATGTCGTATCCTATCTCTGGGAACATCAAAACCCATAAAGCTAAAGGATACTGTGTGGACCATGCATTAGTGGTGAGTATGGTCCTGAGCAATAAGCCACACTCAAACTGCCAGCATATGGAGAACAAAATTATAGAAATGATTCATCTCCTGTGATCACTCTGTTCAGGAAAATTGGACTGTCTTCTTAAAGGATCAGGTGAAGATAAGGTAGCTTGTCCATAAGTGTGCAACTGAAATGGGTCCAACTGTTTATCTGAGCTTACATTCTGACTTTGAACCACCATCCCCATGTATAAACCCTACAGAGCATGGGAATTTCATTCTCTGCAAGAGCTTTTATGACATTCCATTCTACATCTATAGGAACCCTCCTTTGCAGCTATAACACTTTCCACTATTCTAAGAAGGCTGTCTACAAGAGTTTGCAGGGTGTCTGTGGGAATTTTTGCCCATCCATCCAGAAGAGCATTTGTGAGGTCTTCTTTCCAGCTCATCCCAAAGATGCTTGATTGGGTTGAGATCAGGTTTCTGTGTGGGACAGTCAAGTTCTTCCACACCAAACTCACCCAACTGTACCTTTATGGACCTTGATTTGGGCACTGTGGCACAGTCATGCAGGAACAGAAAAGTTCCTTCTCCAAACTGTTTCCATAAAGTTGGAAGCAAACAATTGTCCAAAATGTCTTGGTATTCTGAGGCCTTGAGATTTCCATTCACTGATCTAAGGGACCTTGGCCAACCCCTGAAAAACAACCCCATAACATTATCCCTCCTCCACCAAAGAAAGACATAAGAAGTGCCATTTGCAGTTTGCCACAAGCCATGTAATCTTGTAATAATCACTTCTTATGTCTTT
>JAOVVH010000029.1:10827712-10844391 GCA_028566435.1 Scorpiodoras heckelii | reverse complement strand
CATGGTGTACCCCGCCTTCGCCCAATGATGCTGGGATTGGCTCCAGCCCCCCCGTGACCCCGACTAGCGGGATAAAGGGGAAAATAAAAAATGAATGACTGAATATTCGAACAGTAGATGATGTTTTGCTTGACTGAGCCTAAGCAAATGCCTTCTGGGGATCTCACATGAGATACAACACAGGGCAAGCCTTGCCCAGCTGACAGATTGGAGCGAGCCTCTCTTCAGCCTCCTGTCAATGTGAAGTTGGAGCCAAACTGTTGTGTTGGGACAGTGTCGGCCACAGCACACCACTCCCCTCCAACAGCAGGATCCTTTCCTCCACAGACACAAGTCACATCTCACAGCAAAGGCGTCGCTCCATTCATCTCTTACAAATAGCAAAATGGTGCTGAGGACCTATTCTAACCTGGGTCCTCACAGGGGCACTGATGTCAGCAATATTTTAAGTATATGATTTTACAGAAGTAGAAAGAAAGAACTGAGGACAAACTTGTTTGCATATGGCATTTGGGGGATTAATAGTATGCATGCTAAATTCATATCTCTTGCACCTTGTCAACACTAAAATTTCTACAATTTTAACATTATATTCTTTTGCTAATTTGACCAATTTTAGCAGTACAGTTTTGTATTGAGTATTGTTTTGTAGTGCTTATTTATGATTAACAACAGAGATTTTAGTGCACACAAGAATGAGAAAAAGATGCATGAATGTATATAAATTTCACAAAAGGAATCTTTATTCTACTATGAGTAGAAACAGTATTGTCCATTTTTTTGGCCAGTATTAAAAATATCAGTCAGATATAGTCTTGTTTGCTGGACTACCTGAGAAGTACACTAGCTCTGGCTAGACATATTTTACCTCACAGAATTTTGATTGTGCGTTCCTGTAGTCTGTGATCAGGTGTTCTAGCTGTGTGTTGATATACTTCTCTCTGCTGCTCACTTTCTCCTGAGTCTTACTGATTTCCTCAAGCAGTTTGTTCAGATATGCCTAAAACAAACACAATCACTGAGCTCAAAAAAATTATGTGGAAAAGAAATTATAAAATTGAGCTCTATGAAATCATGTGTAACATACCTTGGCCTCTTTCAAAGAGCTTTTGATGCCATCCTGGTGCTGATGCATCTGGCTCACATGGCTCCGCCAATCCTGAAGGTTACCATAAATACGTGTTACTCAAAACTTCGAACTGGTAAAGCATGTTATTTCTCAGGCCTGGTCAAAGAATTTAACTTGTGCAGTATATTATAAATTGAAACAATAAAAATCTAAATAACAGATGTAAATGTTTGGGATTCATGATTTTATTATTGGGATTTGTTATTTTTACTCTTTGTAACTTAAGTAAGAAGTAATTTGTGGAAATTGAAGCTCTAACCTTAATATCTGTGCGGACAGAGACTTTGAGCTGGGGCAGAACCCTCTCTACCTCCAAATTCCACTCTGCAGAGTCAGTCACTGACTCCAGGATCATCTCTGGTCTCAGCCCACTCACCTCCTACACACATATACATATTCACTTGCATATTCACCCACAGCTGGCAGTGAATGTCACAGCAAAAAAATATATATATATATATTAGCTAAAAGAAACTGATCATTCAGATAAATTTATCAAACAGGGCAATCAGATTTCGGAGAGACCTTACAATGAAAGCAAACTAATACTTCCCATCTAACCTGACTTGATTTAAGATGATCCACAGGAAAAAAGGGGAAAAAACCCTAAAGCCATTTATTAAACTGTATGATTAATACAAAATGTGTTTATTCCTTCAAATAAGGTGCATTTCTGATATATTTGACACTAATCTGTCAGAGCATTTTTGTGTGAGGCCTGTGCAGGCCGTTTAGTTCCTACAGTGAAAAATCTTAAACTCACATTCTGACTCGTTCTGGACTTCAGTTCCTCCAGATCAATAAAGTCATCTTCCTCATCAGGCTCCTCCTACAAATAGACCGGGTTTAGTACAGCATTGTAGATATAGTGTTCAGGTGTATATGACAGCTTTAAATGACAAAGTCTTCAGACCCTTTCACTTTTTTCACATTTTGTTATGTTGTAGCCTTGTGCTAAAATATTTTAAAAAATCAAGTTTTCCCCCATCAATCTGCACTCAATACCCCATAATGAGAAAGTGAAAACAGAATTTTAGAAATTTTTGCAAACTTATTAAAAAGGAAAAAGTACAATTTCACATGGACATAAATATTCAGACCCTTGGCTATGATGCTTGAAATTTAGCTCTGGGGGCCTCTCATTTCTCTTGATCATCTTTGGACATGATTGGACACACACACCCCTGTCTTTTTTGTGTGAGTTTGTGGACCTCACCGTCAAATCCTCCACTTTGCTGAGTGTGAGCTCAGCATCATCCCCCATCACAGACTCCTCTTCAAACTCCTCTGAGGGGTAGAGAGGCCTGAGAAAAAGAAGGAAATATTTGAAGAGCTCTTCATAAAGTTCTTGTAGGTCACTCTTAAGTGTGCTTTACCTCTTCCAAACAAACTGTTTAAACTTTAGGGCTTCCTCTGCCAGGCGGTCCAAGACGTAACAGACATGTTCCCCAGAACCAGTCTTCAGCTTAGATGGAGGGAAGTCAACCAGCCCACCCTACATAAACCACACAAACAGTCAAATCATAAACAAAGTACACACTCTAGGAGAGGTTGTTTCTCTCTTTTTCACTCTCACATACAATCACATGCAGCCATGTAATCTTGTGTGGTTGTAACTGACCAGTGCTCTAAGGTGCATCAGGATATTTGAGACAATTGCGTTGGGGTCGTCGTACTCCTGTGGTGTTTCAAACGACCGGCCACACAGTGTTATGAGCCACGCTGCAATGATGCTGAACATATAGAACTGCTCACCAGGGTTACTCCCTGTGTATGAACTTGCTACAAAATAATGCCTGAAAGAGAGACAGAAGGAATGAAATGGCAGTAGTCAATTTCTGTTACAATTTTGTTCAATGTGCACACTCAGTGATACATGCACTGACATTTGAGAATGTACACGTTCCATGCCAGCATTAAGGCAAAGGGCCTTTTATTAAAATACATGCATCTGACAGGGCTACAGTAGTTTGGCAATTGAACTCTGAATACTGAACTCTGAATACTTTACTGAACTACATTGTTGTAAAATGCATTACATCATACATTATTATACTGCTTGAAAAGCACAATACTGTTATCCCTCATACTACTTCTTATTCTTATTCATCATTCTGCAATTAATACAGCCCAAACCACTTAACATACATACATGGTTCAAACACTGTTGCGGAGATAATCGCACTGTGTAGTGTGCTATTTATTTTTTGGAATTGATGTGATTTATTGTTTTTAATAAATTTAATTTAAAAAAATCAAAATTTCCCATAGGAAAGAATGAGGATTTTTTTGGTGTGTCACATGACCGCCTGCAGCCCAATCAGCCAATCATGTAGCAGCAGCAAAACAGCACTTCCGGCAAAGTGACATACCCGTGTTCCCTAGTTAGCTCCCTACAACATGTGTAGTTCCCTTGGAAGTGAACTCAGTGGCTCCCTACGGAATGGGATCTCATGTAACACGGCGATGTACCGTTCAAAGTCTACTTTTCAGTGTACTAAATAACCATCGATAGGAAAGTACCTAACTGGGTTATAGATGCAGCACACACACACACACACACACACACACACAGCCCCTCTTCTCTCTCCCTCTAATGCTAATGCTTTCATGATTCTTTAGTCTTAATGTACCTGGACAGTGGTTTCATGTTGTGCTTTACAAGGACTTGTTCTTCATAATCCAAAAGTTTCAGTTTATCTAACAAGTCGTCCATAATAATCATCTGGTGCTGTAATCCAGGACTACGTTCATCCTCGTCTTCCCTTCGACTTTCGTCTGCCATATTTTTATATCCACCAGAGCGGTCACTTTTATTTTAACGAAATCTAACAAGGTTAACCAGCTCCTACAGCAATACTGGACGCTAACGGTTTGTTGTCGTGAACCGTTGCCAGCAACAACAAGAAGCTCGTTTTACTTCTTCTGTTGAGTTTTATGGCGGTTTTTGCCAAACCAAAGTAAAGGTGCATCACCGCCACCTACAGGGCTGGAGTGTGGAGCAGGAGATACTCAAGGAGGAAAAAAAAACTAGATTCTTTTATATATTCCTGTTGTTTTATAAACTTGATAATTATATAGCTATAGGTCTAGATTATTTCCCTAATAATCCAGCTAATGTCAGACCGTAATGTTTTTTTCCCGTTTCAAGCTCATTTTACTTCCGGGTGAAAAGTAACTACTGTAACAATTGTTCCAAAAAGTCTACAATATATCACACAGTTTTTGCCAAGTCAAAAGTAGGTGTGAGTTATGAGTCTAGGCTCTGTTGTAATGGCTCTGGGGCCTTTTTGGTTTAACTGTTTATACTTACTACTAATAATAATGCTTTTTTTGATGCTTATATATTTCATTTAATTATTTCTGAAGACATTTGACTTATAAATAACCCTATGTAAATAATGTATTAAATTGCTTAGTGATTTTATTGAATCTATTATTATTTTAAGTATTTCGTCTCTGTCACAAAATAAATCAATGTAAATGACTGTAAAGGAGTTACTACAGTCCCTGTAATGACCTCCCGTAGGCGCGCGCGCGCTTGATGGCGCTCCGCCCAGCTGGTGGCGGAAATGAGCCTTAAGTCGGCTGCCGTCTGTGAAACACACGAACAAGTAAACGCGTCGCCTGGGGACGAGGAGAGAGAAAGGAGTGTGTGTGGCCGGTGTAAAGTAGTTAGGTCTCTATTTAAACACATATATAAGGGACTGTATCGATTGTAGTTACTCCACGTGGAGCTCGGGAGGTTAAATATTAAATGTAAGTCCGTTCAGTGGTTTAGTGTTAAAGTTTATTAGGATTAATAGTAACAATGTGCTGCGCGGGTCGCTAGCTAGCCATCGCCATTTCTGCATAGTGGTAAGTTACCTGACTGTTACTTTGTTTTTACACGTTACCTGTTACACTGTAACTTACAAGTACTGTGAGTCACTGAATAATGAAAAACAGGGAATGATAAAAGCTGTTTGTTTACTTTAGTTCCAGCGAAACTAGCGTGATGACTTAACACTAGATAACGCTGTGTAGTTAGTGGACGCAACAAAATGCCTTTAGCAAAACAACTAATGTAGAAAAAATAATAATAGTATAAAATCTTGTACAATATTTAATTTCAGGTGGATTTAACAAAAACGGCAACGTCAGAACAGCAGATAAGCAGTGCAAAGCGCGTGGTGTCTATTTACTCTAATGTTTGTGTCTGTGTTTTAATGATCCAGGATTGTTAAAAGTCGTGTAGGGTTTTGTAAAGTTTTGGGCTTTGTGTTTAGGTCGATGTGCTGTGGGTAGTTTAGGGAAGACGGTATGATTTGTGGAGCGATCAGAGGATGCTGCAGTGCTGGTGAGACTCCTTGGTGGACCTCTGAGCCCCCGGAAGAACTGTGTGTGTTTTGACGTTAAATTCATCAATCGAGTGCATTTTGTAAGCAAAACGGGTTTAGATCGATGACGAACATTGTACTTGAAATAATTTGGTGCTTTAGTCATTTAATCATAAACAAACAAGCTGGATGGGTGTAAATGGTGATGATACGGCAAAAGGTCAAACCCACAAAGCAAGTAATGTTTAACAGATCACAAAAGATTAAAACAGAACAGAGCATACATTTCAGCCCTCAGAGAAATGAATTAAAATTGGTCACCCGTTTTCAACTGGCTTATTTTATCAATTTTTTTTTAGAAACATAAAATTCTGAATAGAGAATGTACAGAATATTACAATTACAAATCCATAAAAATCCACATTTGTCTTTAATGCAGCTTTATAATAAGAATTATTAGAAGAGGGCGTGATAAAATTACAAAAAGCCCCCTTGAGTTTGGAAATCATTTATTGTCTGTACATGTGCACGTTATAATCTGGCATGTTTGCCACTACGCTGGTCGCAGCAAAGACTGTAAAGGTGCACGGAGTATGATTTAGGGACATCTGTCTGCAGAAATGGTACATAGTATTCATAATGATGTTTTTACTAGAGTATAATAACATGTAACTGCACATAATTATTTTTTTGTTAGCTTAAAATGAGCCTTTCATATCTATATCAGAGCAGGTCCTTATCCACAGAGGCTGCCATGTTGTGGTGCAATGTTTCTCTACAGTAGACCAGAATGGATTTCGCATTTCACGTGTTTATGTTGATGTAGCGCAGCATGGCTGGAAAACATGGAGGAAAGAAGTGGAAACAAACACACGTTAGAGAACCCACATTTTGAGAGGTGGAGGATCATGGCTGTTATTTAGCAGAAAAAAAGGTGAGGGAGAGTGTATCCTCAACCTTTAAAAGAGAAACTTGAAACAAAATGAAACTGGGACAGATGATGACCGGAAAAGTGGGTAAACATTGGTTAAGGCTTTCCCAGATGGAAATCGCTGATGAAGGACTGTTTTCAGAGTGTGTGTTTTCTCAGGACAGGTAATTCAGCCTGTTGTCTAAATGAAATTTGTGTTTGATAGCTTTGCGAAGACTTTTTTTTTTTTTTAACACTGAGACAGATTTTGCATTCACATTCTACTCTTCTACTATGTGTAAATGTAAAACTAATTTAAAATGTAAGCCTTGTAGAAGCTGACCCACATGCTGTAAAAGCAAAGGTGCTACTTTGAAGAATCTAAAACATATTTTGGTTTGTTTAACACTTTTAAGTTTACTACATGATTCCTTATGTGTTCCTTCATAGTCTGGATGACTTCAGTATTAATTTACAATGTAGGGGAAAAAAAATAAAAACACTGAATGAGAAGGTGTGTCCAAACTTTTGACTGGTACTGTGTATATATATATAAATTGAAATTCATTGTTAATTAAAATCATAGGCTGGTGCAACACCTGGCACATCTTATCATTCAGAGATCATGAGTTCAAAAACCGGTGGTGCCAAAAGCATGCCACTTTTCATCTAAATTTCTTTTTATAAAATTTAAGCGCTCTTTATGTGGAGCAGCGCCCCTTAATTAATCCTGTCATTCAATCTGTCTCTCACTAACCTATAAATCAATCAATATACATCACTTACCTTATAGCCAGCCTAACTATCACTCATTAAATTGCACACTCATTATATGTCGCTATCTCTCTCACAAAAACCCTTGAAGTTGTGGTGTGTTTGCTCGACTTTCAACCATTCCGAGAGTTTGCGGTTGAGACAGATGTGTGATCTAGTTTGTTCCAGACAATCAAACATGGGGGTGGCAGGTTTTTTTTTAAGAAAGCAACATTATTTAATGTATATATAATATATGTACAGTGACAAATCTTAATATGACATGATTCAAATAAGGTTTCCTGTTTCCTATGAGTGGCAGGTTTGCTGCATGTCAAAACAGGGTGTAATGCACGACTTCACTAGTCATGTGACGTGGATGTTTTGAATCATGGATCGGAGCAGCGTTTTGAAATGTCTGCCTTTAGGAAGCTTAATACAATGTTGAAATGTCAGTATCGAGCATCCCATCCCTACAAATTAGACAATGGTGTGCTGCCAGAGTCTAGGTAATTAATGGGAAGCATTGAGCAATAGTAGTTCTGTCTGTTTTATTTGCAGAAACTGAATGAACGAGAACAGCATGTCGGGGGTTCCTGCAGTGCGCGTGAGTATCGAGTCATCCTGTGAGCGGCAGGTGCAGGAGGTTTCACTGGATGGAGTGGAGACGTATGTGCCACCACTTTCCATGTCACAAAACCTTGCCAAGCTTGCACAGCGCATTGACTTCGGCCAGGGCTCTGACTCGGATGAAGAGGACCTAAATGGCCAGACCAGAGTGTCTGACTGGAGCAAGCAAGACTTGGAGGGGGAAGAAGGTGAGTAGGGGTTATGTGAATTTACCGTCATTGCAAGTGACATTGAAATTAAAATTATTTAATAAGTCTGAAGAATCTGAGTAACAGATAACCTAAAATTTTAAAGGTCTGGTAAAATTCCAACCTTGTTCGTGGCCCTGGGACTCAGTGAGGAACCATCTACGGAGTTCTCTGACTGAGATGTGTGTGCTGCATGATATGCTCAGTGTCCTCAAGGAGAAGAAATATATGGCTCTTGATCCAGTATCCCAGGATCCCATTGTTGGCAAAGTAAGAAAATATGAGCAAATATGCTGCCTACTTATCTACCAAGCCTGCTACAGTGTAGGTCAAAATACCACATGGATTAAATCCCACAGCTGTCTTTTCACCCAGTCGAAAACATCTCTTTACATATACCCGATTTCAGTTCCTGCTGCTTTAAATGATATTGAGCCTCTGCTCACCCTGCCCCCTCTGCCGTGGGGTGTGCTCATAGGCATGTTACTGCTGTGCTCGATGGGAGAGGGGTCTGTGTGTCATCTGATGTGCCATTTTATGCGTGTAGAGACTGGCCGCTATAATGTTTAAATTTTATATTCAGTGGTTTATGATCTATGTGGAGTACAAAAAAGTTTTGTCTCCAGTTACTTTGTATTTTTATTATTTTTTCAGTTACCAATGCAAACAAGGCCAAACCGAAACAAGTGAAAATACAAAAAAGGGTTTCCATCCCCAGTCATAAATGCACCTGCCCTCTTGTGTCCCAAAATGTCACAACTTCATAATATATTTTCCAGCAAACAAATAAAAGAAGCTGAGCTCAATGCAAATAGTAATACCAGTGGTATCAGTAAAAATAACAATAGATCATTCTTATGGCACAATATCAGTACAGTCCAACTTTTCCACACCTGTAATAACAGGCTGACGGATATTATAAAATTTTGCACCATCACCTCTTGTACTGTAGCAATTTTTTTCTAGCCAGTGAGTAAAAGGAGGCAGAGATTTATCTTTCCTTTTGAGTAGTACTAGTGATCTGGCCGAGAGTCGCAAACGCTATCAACACTTTGCTGATTTTTTTTACACAAGTGTCCTGCGCCGAATTGCTATGAGAGGGACGGGTTGGATGTGTGTTTCTAAAACTGAATCAATCAAGAAAATCATTTTATAACATGACCAAAACGTGTGAAAGGGTAGCTACTTCTATTTCACGTTTGTCACTTTTATACTGCAACATAGTACGTCTTAGACAGATTGAAGAAGAATAAATGTGTCAAGAGAAAAGTTCCTCCTCCCATTGCTGTTTTAATATATTCAAAGGTTCCATATTTTTAAAGTTAATTAAAGAATATACAGTACAGTGCCAACTGTATTTTAGGTAATGTAGGAAATGCCGAGCTGTTTAAAAGATACAAAATAATTATCCATAAAGAGGTCTTGTCCTGTACGTAGCCCATTGTCCGCCCACTTCCCAAAAGTGCTATTAATTACTGAGGGAGTAAACATGGTATTCCTTGTTATCAGAGCACATATTGAGCTTTTTTAAAGTGGGAAAGTGTTTCCATATTTAATAGAATGTTTCATGATTAAATTGGATTTATATCTAGATACTTGTTTAATCATAGGAATAGCTGAACACTGTAAAGCATATAATGAAACAGGATTATATAGTCCTTTCTCTAGATGTAACCACTTGGGTCTGTTCTGACCATTTAAGGAGCCAACCCAATGTAACAGTGTTGAATATTAGAGACCCAATAATAAAACTAGAGGTTTGGCAGTGACAAGCCACCACATGAACGATGTATTTGTTAGTCTCTCTTTGTGAGTTTCAGGGGTTTTCTTATTCCATATAAATTCCACAATAATTTTATCAGTATATAAAAAGTATTTTGTTAAAAATCTAGGGTGATTTTGAAACGGAAATAAAAATTTGGGTTACACTGCCATTTTAATAATACTTATCCTACCTCCCAGGGACACACAAAGTAAATTCCAGCTGTATACTAGTTATGTGAGGAGAACAGGTGGTTTCATAAAGATCCTTAAACTAATGTGTACCGTAATCCAGATCCCTAAATACTTATTTTGGTGTGTAATTTGAATTTGACTGGTTTACCTGATTTATGTGGCATCAATTCACTCCTCTAGATTAATGTTACATCCTGCGAGAGACAGAAGGTAACGTAGACATGAGGGAGCCCTGGCATATACTGGAAAACTGGGATGTTGGGGACAGCATCCTAACATCCTAGTTTACCAGAACACTATTCCCACAAACCCTCCAGACCTTTATCTAAGAAGAAAAGCTAGTGACAAAAGGCTTGAATAAAACTAATAGGTTTTCAGACTAGACTTAAACACTGAAACTGTGTCTGAGTCTCAAACACTAATTGGAAAGCTGTTTCATAACTGTGGAGCTTTGTATGAGAAAGCTCTGCCCCCTGCTGTAGCCTTCATTATTTGAAGTACGAACATAGAGCCTGCACCTTTTGATCGAAGTAGGCATGGAGGATCACAACAGACTAAAAGTTCGCTCAGGTACTGCAATGTGAGACCATTTAGTGCCTTATAGGTTAATAGTAGTATTTTATAATCAATGCAAAAATTTGACTGGAAGTCAGTGCAGTGTGGGAAAAAATAGGGGAGATGTGCTCATATCTTCTGGTTCTAGTAAGGACTGTGGCTGCTGCATTGTGAACTAAATGTAGCTTGTTGTGTCCCCATCTGTGAAACACGCACATTTAAATTTTCTGTTAATATCTGTAAAACTGTGTTGCAGTGAAATTATGTTCTATACCTCCATTAACACAAAAATGTAATGTAAAATGCAAACTGCTTCTGTTGTGCCAAAGGATTGTCAGACCAGAGATTAGCTATAATCTCAAAAGTTTCCTAGTCCCTGCATACGGTGTATACGGTAACCTGGGTTAAAAGCAAAATGGCCTCTTGTAGAACCTGGCAAATGGAAAGCCTGTAGCTCATCCCTGTAGCTAGCTCCCCTAAAATATTAGCTATTCTGACATTTACAGTTTCTTTGTTGTAAATTTTTCAGCTCACTTGGGATTTAAACCAGTGAACTGTCTCTGTTTCTAATTCTTTTACTATAAAATGTATATGTAATGGATTACTCATTAGTTTCCATCGTTGTGCATGTGTGTCGGTGTATCCAGATCCCTCAGGTTTTCCAGTTGATAAGTAAGAAGAAGTCTCTGGCGACTGCAGCCCAGTTGCTGCTGAGGGGGGCAGAGAAGCTAAATAAGTCTGTAGCGGAGAGTCAGGAGCAGTGGCGTCAGCGTGACTTTAATGCAGAACTACTACATTTGCGCTCACAGTGGAAGTTACGCAAAGTTGGAGATAAAATCCTTGGAGATCTAAGCTTTCGTAGTGCTGGTGAGTCTATGGCTATGACTATGATGGGTATTTTACAAGAAATACTCTGGTGTATTTCAAGTGTCCACTCACCCTTACAGGATCAATGTTTACTCATCATGGCACCTTTGAAGTGATTAAAAACACAGATATTGATTTGGATAAGAAAATTCCAGATGATTACTGTCCGCTCAATGTCCAGATTCCAAGTGATTTAGAGGGGTCTGCATACATTAAGGTAAAAATCAAATATTGTATTAAACACATGGTGTACTAGTGTACAATGGTGGACAAAGCCACATTACATTCTGCATTGTCTTTGTACTTCTACAGGTCTCTATCCAGAAACAGTCTTCTGATATAGGAGACCTAGGAACAGTCAATCTACTTAGGAAGCCACCCAAAGCCAAGCCAGGTGCTGAATAAAAATATCTAATAAACTCACATGAGGTTGGCTATATAACTCACAGAACACGCATTCTTAAATTACATTAATTTCATGTTTTAATAAAGCAATTGCTCTCTTTTTTTTCTTTGTCTTTCTTCTGTCTCTCTTAGGCTCCCAGGCATGGCATCTAAAGCTGGAAGCTGCTCAGAATGTGCTGCTGTGCAAGGAGATATTTGCTCAGCTCTCTCAGGAGGCAGTGCAGATAAAATCCCACATTCCACACATTGTTGTCAAAAACCAGATCATCTCACAGCCTTTTCCTGGTAAACTCAAACATACCTTGAACAAAACAGCTCAGTTATCTGCTGGTGGTATGGAAATGCGTATGTGAGAGGATGTTAGGCCTTTGTGATCCTGAACAGAAAGTGTACATACAAATAATGTGAGGGGATATTTGTGGTACTGGGCCCTATGGGGGTGTGAGAGAGTGTACATATAAATCACTCTACATAAAGAGTGTAACTAATTGAAGTGATGTATTCAGGGCTATATGTATTTGTATATGATGAAAGTTAATATTTGCAGGACTATGTTTATATTCATTTGGATGTATGTATCTGCAGTGCTTTGTGTATACAACTAACAGTCAGTTGGTAATTGTAGGACTTCAGCTTTCGATCTCATTGTGCCACTCCACCATGGATAAGAAAAACCAGAGAGCTTCACCAGAAAAAGCCAAACCAGATGACCATCTGTATGTGCTGGAGCACAACCTGCATCAACTTATTAGAGAGGTATACAAAAAAACAAATATCCTCATGGCATATGCTGTTACATCAGCTCATAATGAGTCAGCATATGTATGTACATATACCTTTTATACTTATGCACAGAAAAGTTATGGTCTTGGAAAGAGTTAGAAAAGAAAACAACTTTTTGTTTTTTTTTTGTAAATCTTGTCAATACTTCTGTGTCAAGTTCCATAAACAGAACCTGAGCTCCTCTGTGATGCCCCACCCTGCAAGTGCTCCATTTGTTCCTAAGCGACTGCGGTTGGCTGGTCCAATGGCTTATGATAAGTCAGAGATAAGCTCACTGCAGCAGAGCAAGGGCTTGCTGGAGAAAATAGTCAAACAAGCCAAACATATTTTCCTCAGGAGCAGGTAATGCAGATGCATGAACTACAAGAGCATACATATCTTGTACATTTATAGGAGCTGATGTACATTAGACTTTCTTTTCCAGGACAGCACGAACCATTGACGCCTTGGCAAGTCGTATTGAGGATCCTCAGATTCAGGCTCATTGGTCCAACATTAATGATGTTTACGAGTCCAGCGTCAAAGTGCTCATCACCTCACAAGGCTATGAGCAAATCTGCAAGTAAGACTGATTCCTGACCAAGACTTAGCCTGATTACGCATGGATGTATCCAGTATTTATTACCATACTGATGTTAGTGATGAATTAATTAAATGAGTATAAATTAGGCATGAGTCAGCATATTGTTGTCTTGAATACTGCCATACAACAGATTGACGAGATGAATTTGCATCTTGTATCATGATATTTCCATTTTATATTTATTATGAGCTCTAGCTCTATTTGCACATGTGGGAACCTCGCTGTCTCGAAGCATGCTTGCTTGATATTCCAAAATAGTACAAGTATTAAATATCTGAATCACCTGTCTTTTCATACCTCTCGCTCAGGTCTATCCAGCTACAGTTGAACATTGGAGTGGAGCAGATCAGAGTTGTGCACAGAGATGGTCGTGTCATCACACTTTCCCACCAAGAGCAAGAGCTGCAAGACTTTTTACTATCACAGGTAAATAATCAAACCTGCAGGAACTTAATAGCTGCATTCATTTTGTTAGTTATATTAGATAACATTAATTTAAACACATGCCAGTGACTGCATAAAATGTATTCAAATCCTGATATTTCCTTATTGGTCCTGTACAGTTGCTTTTTAATTTGTCAAACGTAAAGATTTTGGCCAACAAAGAGTGCAATGGTGTAGGCAGCTTTTCTACATTCTGGGATGCATTATAGCTCTTCCAGAGTTTGAGCTGATGTGCCTCAACTTCTGGTTGTGAAAAACCTCCCATAAAATTTACTGGATAAATTAAGTTTACTCAACAGATGAGCATGATTATAAAATATGAATAGGCAAGTAGGTACACAAAAAATAGTCTGGTAACAAGAGCAGCAATTCCTCAGAGGAAAAATGGCATTGTGCTTTGTTTAGTCCTTAACTGAAAATAATTTTTAGTTAAAAAATTTTGCTGTATACTGAGGTAGACATTTCTTAAACTGTGCTGTGTTTGTTAAATTGGCACCTTACCCAACACGATCTTCCTATGAAGATAGCCTAGGCAAGATTACTGACCAAATAAGAAAGATTCTACATTGTTTTGGAAATATTTATCGTTACTTAAAGTTGAGGTGTCAAGGTATGTCAAAGAAAAACCCAATGTTGCCTAAAACATTTTTTTTGTTGGCTAGGGGAATGGAACTGGCACAGCCAATATGCTGTTGGGTAGCTGTACACAAGCCCCTGGCAGTCTAGCTATATATTAGAAGCAGTTCACTTAATTTTAACAGCAGTCAATTTATTATGTTTATAATATTAAATTATAATATTAAAAAATGGTTTACTGTGTAAAAAATTACAGAAGAGTGAATAAAACTTTGCAGGATCTGAAAATCCAGAATTAGATATTTTTGGCTTTGTGTCTGGGTGTGTTACAGATGTCTCAGCACCAGGTGCATGCAGTACAGCAGTTGGCAAAGGTAATGGGTTGGCACGTGCTAAGCTTCAGTAATCATGTGGGACTTGGAGCCATTGAGAGCATTGGCAATGCCTCTGCCATTACAGTAGCATCACCAAATGGAGCTTATGCCATTTCAGGTATATACACACATAGCAACATGCACTATGTTCCTCACCCATCCTAACCATTGAATTCAGGTGTTCCAATCACTTCCATGGTCACAGGTGTATAAAATCAAGCACCTAGTCATGCAGACTGCTTCTACAAACATCTTTGAAAGAATGGGTCACTCTCAGGGGCGCAGTGTGAATTCCAGTGTGGTACCATGATAGGATGCCACCTAGTCATGAAATTTCCTCACTGCTAAATATTCCAGTCAACTGTCATTGGTATTATAACAAAGTAGAAGCAATTGGGAACAACAGCAATGCAGCCATGAAGTGGTAGGCCACGTAAAATGACAGAGCAGGGTCATGAGGCACATAGTACACAGAGGTCACCAACTTTCTGCAGAGTCAATCGCTACAGACCTCCAAACTTCATGTGGCTTTCAGATTAGTTCAAACACGGTGCATAGAGAGTTTCATGGAATGTGTTTCCATGAGCGAGCAGCTGCATCCAAGCCTTACATCAACATGCATGATGCAAAGCGTCGGATGCAGTGGTGTAAAGCACACCGTCACTGGACTCTAGAGCAGTGGAGACGTGTTTTCTGGAGTGATGAATCATGCTTCTCCGCTGGGTTTGGTGGTTGCCAGGAGAATGGTACTTGTCTGATTACATTGTGACAAGTGTAATGTTTAGTGGAGGGGGAATTATGGTGTGGGGCTGTTTTTCAGCACTTGGGCTCAGCCTCTTAGTTCCAGTGAAAGGAACTCTTAATGCTTCAGCATACCAAGAGATTTTGGACAATTTCATGCACCCAAGTTTGTGGGAACAGTTTGGGGATGGCCCCTTCCTGTTCCAACATGACTGTGCACAAATCAAGGTCCATAAAGACATGGATGAGTGAGTTTGGTGTGGAAGAACTTGACTGGCCTGCACAGAGTCCTGACCTCAACCCCATAGAACACCTTTGGGATGAATTAGAGCAGAGACTGTGAACCAGGCCTTCTCATCCAATATCATAGTCTGACCTCACAAACTGCACTTCTGAAGAATGGCCAAAAATTCCCATCAAGTGTTCTTGTAAGTAAAATGCCAACCCTTCTATCTTCCATGGGAATTCTCGGTCAAATTTATCATTGCTGTTTATATACCTCCTCATTCTGACACCAACATGGCCCTGAATATCCTCTGTCACTACATCAGTAGTCTACAAAATACACAATCCTAGGGGAGTAGTCATTGTTTCTGGGGACATAACTGGGCAAACACGAAGAAGGTTCTCCCATACTTCTATCGACATGTGGACTTTGCGACCAGGGGAGACAACATACTGGATCATGCATACACCAATGTTAAAGCAGCCCCCGGTCCCCACTTAGGATCATCGGATCACATCTCTGTGATGCTGACTCCGGCAGACCTACCTTTGCTTACCAGCACCGGGCCTACTTCAAAGCTGCTGAGAGTGTGGCCAGAGGGGGCAATGACAACACTGCAGGGATGCTTTGAAAGCACTGACTGGTCCGTGTTCAAAGAGGCTGCCACCAAGGACCAGGAAATTAACATTGAAGAATATGCTGAGACTGTATCAGGCTACATACAAAAATGCATAGAGGACATCCAGACCACAAAATGCTTCACATCCAGGGCGAATGAGAAACCGTGGATGACTTTTGAGGTGCGAGCCTTGCTAAAAGCAAGAGACTCTGCTTTTAAATCTGGAGATTTAGCTGCTCTTAGAACATTAAGAGCCAGGCTTAACAAAGCTATCAGACTGGCAAAAAGGAACCATGGACACAAAATACAAAAGCATTTTCAGGACCACTGAGACTGGATAAATACTGTCACAGACTACAAGACCACTCCTAAGCCCTGTGATTATCAACCCTGAGTTCTTAAATCAACTAAGCAATCACTTTACATGGTTTGAGGCTCTTAACAGCATACCTGCAGTGAAGAATACCCCACACCCTGAGGACCAGGTGCTGTGTCTGGACTAGAGCGGTAATCGGGCCTGAAAAGTCAAGCCCGACCTGAACCTGACAAGTACACCGTTTTAAAAGCCCGAACCCGACCCGAGCCCGACATTAGGCTATTCAGATGTCATTGGCTCATCAT
>JAOVVH010000029.1:10807602-10817987 GCA_028566435.1 Scorpiodoras heckelii | reverse complement strand
CAATTTAGCCATGAAACCTCCCACACTAAAATGACAGGTGTTTCAGTTTCATTGTCTAACCCCGTATATATGCTAAAAAACTAATATCTTATCTCAATATAGCTAAAATAAATATCGAGATATGATACGATACGACATGTCTAAGAAATATTTGCTTGTTTTCTCATATGGTATAACTCCTTGAAAAAGAAGCTGCCAGCGTTACTTGCTTTCGTTTTACCCGACTTAGTCTGCTCTTTTTCACTGACTCAGCAAACTGCTGTGGATGGTGTAGTTTGAGATGATGAAATAAATTCGTTGTGCTGGTACCTTTAGTTGCGACATTTTTACTAGTGCTGTCACGTGGGTAATTTTTTTAAACCAGTCGCATGTTTAAAGTGTGTGCGCGTATATTTCAGATGTAGCGGTAAAAGTCACAATACACACAACGCCTTTATGTTGGAAGGAAAAGTCACCGCGTTATAAAATAAATATCTCTAATAAGTAGTCCATAAATCAAATGGATATCAGTTCAAAGCTTATCACACTACATATATATGAATTATCAAGTGATTTTATTGTACTGATTTTAAGAAAATGGCATCCAAAGTCTATCATTTTTAGTGTATTTTGCTGATTACCGATATTAAACACATTATAAAATGGCCATTTCTAATAAGTAGTCCATAAATCCAATTGATATCAGTTCAGAGCTTAGCACACTACATATATATGAATAATCAAGAGATTGTACGACTACTTATGAGAAATATTAATTTTATAACGCGGTGACTTTTCCTTCCAACATAAAGGCCATTCGCTGATCTGCACGCTGTGACTTTTACCTTTAAGTCAGTAATATACGCGCACACGCTTTAAATGTGCAGCTGGTTTAACCGTGTTTTGGTGAAAGGCGGCTGGACAAACAATGGCAGTGCAGCGCGGCGTGTGTGTGCGAGAGAGACAGAGACAGATCTGAACAGGACATTTGTACACTGTTTTAAATCTACTCAGATGGAAACCTGCGCATCCTCCCCATACTCGATATAACAAATATGGCCATTTTCAATATCGAATTACTGTCTTAGAGGGCACAGTAAATGAACACAGTGTTTAAAAACTCCAACATCACTGTTGTTTCTGATCCACTCATACCAGCACAACATACACTAAAACACCACCACTACGTCAATGTCGCTGTAGTGCTGAGAATGATCCACCACCAAAATAGTACCTGATCTGTGCTGGTCCCTGTGGTGGTCCTGACCATTGGTCAACAGAATAAAGGGGACTAACAAAGTATGTAGAGAAATCAGATGGACTACAGTCTGTAATTGTAGAACTACAAAGTGCATCTATGTGGTAAGTGAGAAAATGGACAATGAGTGTAGAGAAAAGGAGGTGGTCATAATTTTATACCTGATCGGTGTACATCATACCATACTTTGTGATATTTGAATGTACAGCTTTTGATTTATTGCTTGTTTGAATGGAACGCCGTTTTACAGCAGTTGAAAAGACACATATTCAGGCAATGCTCATTTTTGATTTTTGAAAATTTATCATATTGGGACATCACCTTATATATAACAGAAATTTTAGGCTGAACTCCAAGTGTTATGTCCAGGTACTACTCATCAGCTGGCTAATACTGTCCCTGAGGTACAGCATGCTGATTGCATCGCTGGCTATATCATGCTATGGGGTGCCTTTCAGAGACAGGGATGAGGAGACTATTCTGAATTGAGGGGAGTTGAGAAGACGGATATAGCCAAACACATAGTGGTCCTTTTGAAACCCTGCACACCCCCTCAGACCTGGTTTAAAGGCCCAAATTTCAGCATGGCAACAACCCAAAGCATACAGCCAAGACAGTGGCTTCAGGACAAGTCTGTGAATGTCTTTAAGTGGCCCAACCAACTTAAAATATTTGCCATAATTGAAAATGGGGTAGCATACATTGTCTTCCATTTCAGTCACTGCGATAATAGCCAGTTATGGGTATCTGAGCTTATACACAGGTGTTAGACCGCTCCCTGATGCAGCAGCTTGAAAAGATGAGATGTTGCATGGATTGGAAGAAGCACATAACAGCCTTTGGCCTCCCTAATTGGTAGCTGTCATATGATGTGGGAGAAATCCTCATGGGTGGGAATTGGACCTCACCAAATTGAGGGAGAAAAATCAGGGAGGAAGCCAAAAAAAAGATTTGAACATGGAACATCTGCGGAGAGACATAAAGATGGCAGTGCACAGATGCTTCCATCCAATCTGATTGAGCTTAAGAGGATCTGCCAAGAGCAATGTGTCCTACAATGTCATAAATTGCTGGGAAACCAAAGTACCCCCTCACACCAGGTCTTGAAGACTTGGAGATAACTTCTATTTTCTGCTTGCTGCTGAATGTTGGAAATTTTTAAAAACCATCTCATTCGAAATAAAGTGGAAGTTTTTTTAAGAGGAAGGGTTTTTTTTTTTAAGAGGGAGGTTCTATTCAGAGAAGGAAGAGTTTTTTCAGAGGAGGGAGTGTGGGATCGATTAAAATTTTTTAACTTTGAAATTACAAGCAGCATTTGTTAATGAATACAGTCTGTTGAATCTGTTGATCGATGTACAGATTTGTCAAATTTAGTGCCGTGTATCAAATGGAATGATATTATACATTATATATATATTGTTATGGCCCTACAGGGGACCCCAACTCTGTTCCACTCATTTCACCCAGGAACGGTAATCTGAAACTGGACAGTCACCTCACTAATGTTACATAATTTTATTTAAATAACTTAATTTATTACACTTTATTTATGTGAGTGGTAGTTTAAAAAAGGACAGTCAGAATTTCATTGGGTATAAAGTTTAAGTACACATTGTCAGTGTTCATAAACTTATAAAATGTTATAAATAAATTCTTTTTGTCATCTCTTACATTCTAGCCTTGGAAACCTTTGTACAAACTGCAAAAGAACTTCCATGTGACAACCTGTATGATGTAGTTCAGGGTTACATTAAAATCTCAGCAGAATGTGGAGAAATATTGGCCTTACTAGAGGGGGATACCCATTCTGAGACTGAGGTAAGATTCTACAACAAAATATGTCTATCTGATGGAGCATCAAATTTGTCTTGGCTAAAATATTCAGTGTAATTACTAGTGTAGAATAGGATTAGCCCAAGATTTAGGCTAATTATTGCCAAATTTGAGTCTACTTCAGCTACTCAATGATTGCTCAGGAATTCATGTCTTTAAAATATATCTTTTTCTTTGTACCAGCTGATGCTCATATTTCAAAGCTTAGAGTTGATTTTGCTGCGGACAGCAAGTGACACTTCTCATTTCAACCTTGTGGGCTCCAGCATTGTGAAGAAGACTCTCTCGTCACATATAAAGTTGCTGCACTCCTGTCTTAGTTCAGGGAATCGTCAGTAAGTTTCAGTACTCCAACCCAACTGCACAGTTGTTATAGTAGAATTATATTTTAAATAATGGCCTGCCAAAAAGCATGTTGAGTTGAATTTTTAAGTACACAATTAACCCAACTGTGGACAATGTTGTATTTTTGGTGGTTTTAATCCCCTGGTTGAAATCTGACTGTCAAAGCCACAATATGGCCCAATTGACAGGCCGATGTATAAGTAAACCAAAACCAGTTCTCATTATGGACATGCAGATAGTTAAAATGCCAGTATGTGTGTTCAGAAAAATCTCACACTGAAGGAGTGTATGAATGTTTATTTGGTTATGTGTATGCAGGTTAGTCCGACATTGCCTTTGTTTGATGACAGCGATGGTGTCTCAGAGCACTGAGGCGGCATATGAAATCTTCACCAGTTTGGTGTTCAACAAACGTCTCGGCAATCTTGCTCGCATGAGGGACAGAACAGTAAGCCCTTCATTTAGATTATTTCTAAATTTTCTGCCCATCTAGACATTCTAGCTTTCAGATATGTGGCAAAAGTTTTGAGATGGGCATGGGTGTGATGGTCAGGTGTCAGCATACTTTTGGCCACATAGTGTTGAAATATTAATTGCAGGACTTTTATTAATGTTTTGATTCAAAGGGCCAACCAGATGTTCGCATGTCCTACATTCATTTTGCCCTCTCATTCTTGATGTATGGCGACATTGCAACTATAGTACATGTGCTGGACACGCAAGGTATTATTTACTTCATGTAAGGGTGGAAAGTTACAAATGCATTGTGGCATGTCACTAAGATTTGAGTTTTATCGTTTAGATTTTCTCTCAGAAATCTTAAACACAGGGCTAAAAGATGACAGAATGTCAACAATCAATCTGATCCTGTCTACTTTTCAGACAAAGGTAAGGTTTTTCATTAAAATTTTCAGAAACCCTTTGTATGTCATGTGTCACATTTTGATGGTTATTAATCTACATTTTCTATGTTGATCTTACAGATTGTTCAAAATACTGCTATGAGTAAAACTCAGAAATTACGTTTCTTCACTGCTTCCACTTTGACTCGGATTTCTTCTCTGTACAGATGGAATGGGACTGTGGATATAGCTACTGATCATAGTGCAGTAAGATCTTAATCATATAAGATCTGGAATATAAGACCTGGAATATATGTTTATATGTTCTCTCTGTGATGTATTTACTCTCTTTCTGTCTGTCTCCTATTTGTAATACTGCTTCGTTTTGTTTCTTAGTCTATACATAAACAGGAAAGAGGAAGGCTTGTTGTGCGAGAGTCTGTTCATAACTTCCTTCTTGATCTTTGCTGCTCTCGCAAACATGGTATTAGCTTCCATGACCCAAGTCTTGGGACAGCCGGGAGGTATGTGAGACCCAATACTGTACACTAAATACATTTTGCACAGTGCTTGTCTAGCACTATTTCCTCAGCTAATTAAGCCAAGTAATGACATCTTGCCCTGGTGTTGCTGTTTTCTTGTTTCTGCATTTTATTTTGACATATCAGGGTTCGTACTGGAGCTTGAAATTTTGAAAATGCTTGAATTTTAAAGTTGCATTTTCCAGGTTTGAAAACTGCTGGAATTTTTGATAAAGTGCTTGAAAATGCTTGAAATTTTACCTGTATTTCCTTTCACAACAAATAGCTATCTCACTGAATATTTCGCTTGTATTAAGTTGCAAAAAGAAAGACAAATGGCTGTTGGTCTTGAGCTGGCTTCCATCATTCACTTAAAAGACTTGAGATCGCCAGCAGGGGAGTGGAGACCTGGGTGGGGGTGGAGGGACACCAACAAGCCGTGTTCTCCTCACTTATTAAATGCGCGTGAGAGGTGAGGCTGTGTTAGCAAACCTGCTTAGGTTACATACTCTTCACATTTAGGTGGGAATATACTGTTGTTTAATGTAAAATGAGTCAGTAAATATGGCCTTATGTTGTATGTTCAAACAAATGGCCATCGAAATGTTGCCGTTTTTAAATCAGTGTTTTCTGTTTCCAATATGTTGGCTAATCGCGTCATAGCTATGCAGATAGGTATGTTAGCAAATTGTACCGTCATTGTAGCTAACTAATTATACTGTTACTGTAACAATTAGCTATTCTTCAGGACAGAGATGTTTGACTCAGGAAAATTTGTACTTCAGTTCATGTTTGTAACAAAATAACGTCAGGAGACAGGTTGGGAGAACTCAAATGAAGGTTTTATATCTAAACGTAAACTTTTTGGCTTTTCAGCATCAATGTACACTGCTCGGTGTTTCAGTTCTTTCTCTTGCTCATCACGGCTCTCTTGCCCGCTCCCCTCCACTCCCCTTTAATCCCTCGCTCACCACACACACACACACACACACACACACACACACACAGGGAAAGAGACAAAAGGCAATTAGGCTTGGGAAATAAGGAGCAGGTGCCAGTGCTCACCTTTTCCTGCCGCTCACGGCTCCATCTACTGTTGCCAGATCCCGCACTTTCACTCATAATTCACTCATTAAATGCGCATGAGAGGTGAGGCTGTGTTGGCAAACCTGCTTACATACTCTTCACATTTAGGGCGTTTACATGACCCACCCCCGAAAACGCAGTGAGTCGGAAAGAACTGCACCAACATGCCAGGAGGTTGCTGTTTTAATGAGGGCTGGCTCGAAAATGACAAATACAAACAATGGAAAAGACGAGGAAAAAACCCATGACTAGCCTCTTGCAAAGTCTGCAAAAAGGACGTGCAGCTTTTCACTATGGGGGAATCTGCTCTCTCGATTCACATTTTGAGTGTGTGTATTTGTATAAAAATGTAATTTACTACAGCTGAAAGATGGACCTTGAAAGTGCTTGAAATGTGCTTGAATTTGATCTTGGAAAAGGTCTATGAACCCTGATATATATACAATGAATATAAATCATATGCCACACCCCTGTTAAAATGCCAGGTATTTGTGATGTAATCACAAGATGAATCATTTCTGAACATTTTCCACCTTTAATGATGACCTATAGTCTGTACAATTCAGTTGAATCTTGGCTTCCGAGTGGCGCAACAGAAAAGCCTTCACCCTATTATCCGGAAATCAAGAGGTCAAATCCAGATGATGTCATAGCAGCTTGTGACCAGGAGCTGAGAGCAAAATTGGCCATGCTCTTAGGGTGGGAGGAGCAGCATACACACTCTCCCATGTCAAATTGAATGACACTAGCCAAACACAAGCATCTATGAGCTCTTGCATACAGAAGTTCCAGTTGATGTATCGAGCATCAGCTCGAAAAGATGTGATTGGCATCATGTGTCTTGGAGGAAACACGTGATAGTCATACCATCCCTGACTGGTAGCCGTTGTGTGACCTGTGAGAAAACCCAATGGGTGACAATTGGACACAGCAAATTAGGAGAGAAAGTCAGGGACAAAATCCAAAAAAATCCCCTGAAATCTTTTTGGGGAAAATAAAAATAAAAAAAGTTAATAAAACCCAGTAATGTGGGTGCATGAGAGAATTAGATTGTATGTGAAAGAGATGGGTAGTGTGTGAAGGAGCATAGCTGAGAATTAGATCACTGTCTGCATTTACTCTAATGTTTAGCTAAATTGTCCAGGAGAACTACAGCCTTTATTGTACCTGTATTGTACTTTATTGTTCCCACTTATAAAACTCAGAGGAAAATGCAATGTTCTGTCTTAGTTTTAAATTTAGTGTAATATAATCTGGAAACCCCTATATCATCACTGTGATTTGGCAATTTTAGTCCAAAAGCCACAGCCTTGCTTGTTTTTCCAGAGCTGGGAATATTGTCCTGCTGCAGTTTGTGGTGAGCCTTAAGCAGGCTGTTGAGGATGAAAAAGTGGCTGAGCTACTTGTCAGCATTTTGAAGTGCAACCCTGATATTCTGCACCGGTACTTTATTGAAACACAACTGTGCTTCACTCCGCGCATGACAGGAGCCTGGTTGGACAGCATTACACTGCTCAAGAAAGTAAGTTCTCTGCCATATGTGAAAGAGACTTAAAATGTACTATAATTGTGCTGCACGACTGATGTATTCATCTCTATCCTTTTTTGTCTTTTTTTCATGTAGATCTATAAGTCCCAGCCTGAGGTGTCCCAGGCATTTCAGTTGCAAGAAGCGGTTCCTGTCCCACGTTTCCTCAGCATGGTTCTAGTTACCTCCCTCCCACCAGTCTGCAACAAGGCCTTTTTCACTCAGGGCTTCAATGTAAGTTACATAAAAAGGGAAATGCCTATCCTAAAACATGTTACACAGGTTTATATTGAACACATTTTTTGTGATTAAGGATTCTGGTAATTATTTGCTGGTACTGTAATTTTGTTATTCCTGTGAGAGGTTTGCAGCTGTCTGAAATCTTGCTGTCAGAGGGACACTGCTAGTGCAGTTACATTGGTATTTAATAGGTTTTTTTTTTAACAATCTCAAATATGAGGTGATAATGGTAAGGTTTTGTGCTCACCACTTTTTGGGTATTCTCTTATTAGTATGACATTCTATATTCACAGAGGTACTGGTGAATGCAAATGTTGGATTTAAATTTCCAGAATTCTGTGCAGCTGTATTATGTAGATGTTTGTGGAGACTCCACTTGACTAGTTAGCAATCTATGACATGACAAGCAAAATTGTTTGACAGTATACAGTCAGGTCTGTAACTATTTGAAAATGACAGTTTTCATAATTTTTCCTTTGTACACAATCATAATGAATTTGAAATTAAGCAGTCAAGATGTGATTGAATTGTAGAAGTTCAACTTTATTTCAGGGATTTTAGCACAAAATATTGCATTAATCGTTTAGGAATTACAGCCATTTTTTCCTAATCCCTCAATTTTTACAGGCTCAAAAGTACAAACCCCATTTCCAGAAAAGTTTGGACACTTTCTAAAAAATAAAAACTGCAATTTTTAAATCACATTAACTTTTATTTAACTGATGAATGTACAAAGAAAACATTTCAGTGTTTTCACTGACAAACCTTATTGAATTTTGTAAATAACAAAATTAAAAAAAAAATCCCAATAGAATGTGCTGCCTGCAACACACACAAATAATAAGACTGAAAATGTTATGCAAGTAACACTGTTAAGGAAAGTTAGCAATTAGCAGTTTAACTGGTAACAGATGAAGTCGTCAAAAGTATAAAAGGAGCATCCACCAAAGGCTTAGTCTTTGCAAGCAAGGATGGGTCGTGGTTCACCCCTTTGTGCCAAACGTCTTGAGAAAATTATCAGTCAGTTCCTCAGCAAGACTACAGAGAATTTAAGTTTTTCATCATCTAAAGTTCACATTATCATGAAGAGATTCACAGAGTTGGGGAAGTCTCTTTGTGTAAAGGCCAAGGGTGGAAACTGCTGTTGAATGTGTGTGACCATCAAACCTTCAGTAGGCATTGTTTGAGAAACTGTCATGCTACTATGATGGATGGACATAGCCACATGGACTTAGGAGTACCATCATTGTCACTTAACACAGTCCACTGCTACATCAAGAAATGCAGCCTGAAACTTTATTATGCAAATTGGAAGCCTTATATAATTTTGCACAGAGACAATGGCAAGTTCTCTGGGCCCAAGGTCATCAGATTAGTGCATGTTTCAATTTGTTTTTTGGGGAAAAAAGGACTTCGGATTTTACATGGCAAAGATAAAAGAAAACACCCAGACTGTTGCCAAAGAAAAGGCCAAAAACAGCTTCTGTAATGGCAAGGAGAAGCATCAGTGCTCACAGCATGAGTGATCTGCATGTATGTGAAGGTATCACTGATGAGGCTTGTATGTGTTTTGGAGAGAAGTATGCCGCCATTAAGAAAATGACTTTTCACAGGAATTCTGTGTCTACGTCAAGGCCTTATTCTGCACGAATTACAACAGCATGGCTTCATGGACATAGATTGTGTAGCTTGAATAGCCTGCCTGCAGTCTAGATCAGTCTCCTATTGAAAATGTATCGCGCATCATGAGGAGAATCAGACAACAGTGACCCCAGACTGTTGAGCAGCTCATGTCTTGTACACAGCAAGAATGGGCAAAAATTCTGCTTGGAAAAATAGTTTCCAGTCAGATCAGTGGTAACACTCAAGAACAGAAAGGCCAGATTAGTCTTTGCTAGAAAAGATGTAAAAAGAAAAAAAAAAGCCTGCCCAGTTTTGGAACAAGATTCTGTGAACAGATAAAAGCAAGGTGAAATTGTACCAAAACGATGGGAAGAGCAGGAACCAGAAGGGCTTAGGATCCAATATTATTACATCATCTGTCAAACATGGTGGAGGCAGTGTTATGGTATGGGCATTTGTGGATGCCAATGGAACTGGCTCATTGGTGTTTATTGATGACTGCTGACAGAAAAAGCAGAATGAGTTCTGAAGTGTATAGACATGTAGTTTCTATACCGATTCATGATTGTAAACTGGTTGAAACACTAAAAGTTGTGTTTAAGACAAAATAGGGGAAAGTTTGTGGAATTCAGCATCCGTCAGACTATGTGTTAAAACACCTCGTTGACTTGTAGACAAATTGTTATATTCAGGGATTGGCAATTAAGTTCATTTTTTAGTTTATGATGAATTCAAGAATATGTTAATTAAGGATATTTGTAATGTTAACTGTTGTCTGGCCTGATTGCTTCTTTTAATTGATAAATGTGTAATCTGAGTTATAGGACTTATCATGCTTGTAATTTTATTAGGTCACGTATGACTACTTTCTAGAATTATCATAGCTCAAAGTAGCCTGAATTCAGGTCTACCAGACTTCGCTTTGTATATTCCTAGTTTATGACTATGCACTTTTGTAAGTCGATCTGGCTAAGAGCGTCTGCTAAATGCCTTGAATGTAAATGTAAATGTAAAATAACACACTGATGCATGTCATATGAGCAGTGAAACAACATGTGCCCGTACAGAGCACTCAGTTCGAGCACACATTGATGTGAACCTAACATTTGACACAACACTGATTTTCAATA
>JAOVVH010000029.1:10746823-10757125 GCA_028566435.1 Scorpiodoras heckelii | reverse complement strand
AATTTATTAATTATGTATGTTTAGATCATCAGTAAATTGCTGTACTGATTGAATGATTTTCCAATTTAGTATCAACTGTGTGTCAATTGTAATATTCTTAGCTTTGTATATAACTAAAATTAAATGTTTTCTCAGGAGCCTGGCAGGAGGAAGTGCAAGGAAGACTCCATTGCAAGGATAGATGTACAGAGAAACATGTGCAGTCTTTAATGAAATGCAAAGCCCTCCTGCTGAGTGTTCTCACACACTGGGAACCATGGCCTTTCCCATCTAATCAGTCTGATCATAACCTTAATCCAGCAACTGTATTGCAACCCAATAACTCTTACCTTCATTCTGATAAAATGCCCAGTCTCATGATTCCAACTGCCCACACAGTCATCAAATGGACCCTTGGGTCATTATCTGAGATGCCTTTTGGTGACTTTGACATCTCTGCAGCCTTGAAATGGTTGGAAAAAGTTATAGTTCCCCATGAAGCAATTGCCAAATCTTTGATAACTGATGAAGCTTTGAGAGTTGACCTCTTAAGACTGTACCACAAGACTTGTGAGTTGAAAGTGCTGGGACAAAGCACTTTCAAACTGGACACTCTTGAGCTTTTCACCACAATTATGGTGCACTTGTTAGATGTGGAGAAAAGAATTCACGTAAATGTGATAAACTCATGCTTGCACTCAACTACTGATGATCCAGTTAAAACAGGTAACTTTCACTCATATTACTATTTTCTTTTTTTTTTTAATTTATGGTTGATGTTCGACTGTAATTTGTTTTGGTTTCTTGTAGAAGCAGGTCTGAAGCTATTGTCCTTGTACATTCCTGAGATCTGGAGTGGAGCCAAGGTGCCTCAGCAACTCCTGAATCATGCCCAGCTGATAAACAGAGGGAGAAAGAACTCCCTGAAGAAGTTCAGAACACCCATTGTGCAAATTTGTGAAGATCTTCTGTCTTCTGTGGAGTAATCAGTTATTTTGAAATAATGAATATTTTGGAAGACCTTGGAGCGAATAAGGACTTTTTTAAAGAACCATGTGGAAAGATTACAAGTTTCCGACTTTGAATATTAAAATAGTGCCGGACTCCATTACTTGCTTAACCATATCAGTAATTTGAAAAGTTCTGAAATTGAAGATAATCATCCATGTAATTAGTCATGTGGCAATGCTGCAGAAATTTGGAATAACATTTGAAATTTTGGAAGCTAAAACATTTGATTATTTTCTGGAATGCTTAACTAAGGATGTTAAATAAGCTTTAATGGAAAGAAAATTGGCATGTATGTGTACAGGGAGACATCGATGACTAGAGGGTGTGGATTTGTGTCGCATTCATCTAGCAAATTAGAGTAGAGATATCTCACTTGGAATAAAAATTAGCTGATATAAATGCTCACCTAAAATCTTATTGTTCTTTATTTATTTATTTTTTTTTTTTAAAAAAACCTTCTTTACATTTCTATAGGAAACCTCAATTTAATGTAAACGAGGGTTCAATGATTGCTGCATTATTTTCCTAGGAACTTTATGGATATTACGGACATCAACTCAATTACCTGAAGACTTTAAAACACCACAATTGTTGGTTATATGCCTTCTAGAGCACAAATGCTGTATTGTAGCAGAAATGTAGAATTGAAGGCAGGCTAAATCTCAGTGCCATGTCAAATAACGTACACATGGCTTCTTGGGTATTTTTATTTACAGGAAAAGCTTTATTTAAAAAAAACTTGCTTTCCTTGGTTAGGCCTTTAAAACAAATAAGTGCAGAATGTTGGAAGAAGTCAGAAGACATTCTGAAGGAGGGAAGTGAGAAGGTGGTAGAAATTTAGGTGGAAAGAAGCTTGGTCATCTTAACCACAAACCTGCTGCATGGCTCTACTGTCCCTGTTGAAAGTAATTTAAAGCATTGAATAGTGAAATTGTTTATTTGTTAAAAGTTAAACAGTTTTGTTAACATTTGAATGAAGATAGCAAATAAACTCAACAGATTTAAGTAGCCATTGCTTGAAATGTGAGTCTATGCTGTGAATTGGCACACTGAAGACACTGAGGAGGATGAACAGTAAAGGATTTAGAGGCCTGTAGTCACATTTTATATATAAAAATAAAAGACATTAAATACATTTTCTTTGGCCATTTATCAAGCTTTTAGTAAAGTTATTTGTTAATATTTGTGTAAGCAAAACTGAGCTAATTATGTTGCACAGCTGATTTGCCTTTGGTGACGCCCACAAAACTGAAAGGAGAAGCAAACAGCATAAACGACTGTCTCAGAGGTTGAACTGAAAATCAGTAATATAAAGGCTCTTAATTGGAGCCAAATAACAGAAACGTTGAGGTGAAAGTGAGGAGAAAAAGAATGGTTTGACATGGAAAAAATATATATATAAATATGCTGTGATTGCTTATATCTCCCACCCAGGTGATTGTGGACACCAAGCACATCACACAGAAAGTACTATGCATAGTTTTGTTTGTTGAGGATGGTCCACAGCACACTAAAGAGTATACTGGGAGTATAGAGTTCGAGACATGCCATACTGGACACATTGTTTTAACATTTTGCAATCAGTAAAGCTTTATGTTAGTCTGTTTGTAAATGGCCGCCTGAAACTTCGCTCCACTCCTAAATTTTTTTAAATCACTTATTGTCTTCTCCGAAAAAAGGTATTTTGCTTTTGACTAGGTCTCATGGCATGTCTCTGAAGCATGTCGGACTCTCAAAATGACAAAGACTTTCAAATTTTTGCATCATCTTGCCCTCAAAGAGGCAAGAAAAAAGATGAAGCGTAGAGCAAGTTAGCTGCTAAAGCTAATATGGACGCTAACGCAGATTTGTCTGATTCAGACCTGATCTTTGCCAAGATCAAATCTATCGGATCTCGGCTAGATATCATGGATGGGTGACTGAACACAATCACTTCATCCATCTATGGAAAGTGCCATCACCAACCTCACTCAGCGGGTTCAACAAACCGAAAGTAGACTCAACGCAGCCGAAAACAGAATTTCCGCGGGTGAGGATGCTAACGACAAACAAGCTACGATAATCTGGTCACTGGAAACAGAGGTCAATGGAAGAATCTAAAAATCATTGACCTAACTGAAAGAGCTGAGGATTCCATGCCACTAGCCTCAGTCTCTGCAGAAAATGCTTCCTTTCTGGCTCGGTCTCCCACAGGATTTTCATTCCCTTTATATAGAACGTGCCTACCGCTCTCTCGCTCCTGCACCAGCTTTAGGCTTTCCACCTAGGATCATCCTTGTCCGTTTTCTGCAGTACCCAGACAGGGAGGCCGTTTTGAGAGCCACGGTTATGAAGCATGAGATATCTTTTCAAGGCTCACGACTTTTCAAGGCTTCGCTTTTACACGGACTTGTCATCAGAAGTTCTTCAAAAACGTTGGACCTTTGACGCTGTTCTGAAATGCATGGCACAAACGCAACATGTTTCACGGTTTTTGCGTACCCTGCCAGGCTGAGATGCATTCATGAAGGACATTTCCAGCTTTTTGAGTATCCAAAATCCGCCACCGTTTTATTTTAATTGCTGGCTCCATATTGGGACAATCTATTACTATAATGAACATCTATGCCTCTAATGAAGACTGCCCCCATTTTATGTCTCATATTTATTTTATTGTTTAATCAGTAGTGTAAAGGATTGTCTCTTAGATGGGGATTTTAATTGTGTTCTTGATGATACACTAGATATCATCTGCCCTATCATCGAATCAGAAATCTAAAATCCTTAAAGAATTTTGCAGTCATTCTGGCTTAGTTGACATATGGAGAGAGCAACACCCCTTGGTCAAAGACTATACATTTTATTCTAACCCACATCAATCATACTCGAGATTAGATTATATTTTATGCCTTTTAGTTATATACATACGGTAATGGATTGTGAAATTGGCCCTATTTTGTTCTCTGATCATAATATGGTTTATTTAAATTGTAATTTTTATGCAAGCTTACCAAAGACCAATGTTGAACAATGACACTTTCTGTGAATCATTCCGAGATTCAATAAAATATTATTGGTCAGAAATTAGCATTCTCCATTGTCCCCATGAACAATTTGGGATGCTGCTAAGGCAACTATCCATGGCCATATAATTTGTCAGAGCTCCTTTATTAAAAGAATTACGGGAAGAGAGACAACATACTCTGGAGGCTGATATTCTTCATTTAGAACAGCAGCATAAACAAACACCTAATCAAACTAATTAGGGGGAAATTCAAGTAGCACAGCAGCACAGTTAAAAAACAGGTCATAGCAATATATTACAGTAGAGGAAGAATGAGTATATCAAAGTAAACAATAAGAAAGTGTGATGTTCAGCAGCTGTATGGCATTGTAACGTGGATGTTACTAATAAAGTAAAGTCACAGTGCAAGAACAGTTGCAGTCTAATATAGAAAATATGTATGAAGTCCAGAAGGTACCATTATAGCATTCACAGAATGTGCATATTATATTAATGGAGTGTGCAAATGTGTAAATAATGAATATACATTTTACACTGCATAGTGACATGGTGTGGGTGACTAGAATACAGTGGAGTCCAGCATGTCTAGTATATGGTTATTGCAGAATAATGTCCAGACACAGTGGAGAAGAGCTGTACAATGAGATGGCTGTAGGTATGAATGATCTCCTGTACCGTTCCTTGTTGCAGTGGAGCTTAATTAGTCTGTTGCTGAAAGTGCTCCACTGTCCAACCAGCAGGTCATGGAGAGGCTGACATGTGTTGTCCATTATAGTTGTGAGTTTGTTGAGTGTCCTCCTTTCCACCATTACCTCAAAACTGTCCAGTGAGCAGCCCAGGACAGAGCCAGCCTTCCTGATCAGTTTTGTTGAGCTGTTTTGCCTCTCCCCTCCTGATGCAGCTTCCCCAGCAGACAGCCACAAAAACGATGGCACCGGCAACAACAGACTGGTAGAAGATCCCCAACATATTGCTACACACATTAAAGTACCTGAGCTTCCTTAAAAAGTAGAGTCTGCTCATCCCTTTCCTGTACTCAGCCTCAGTATTGGCCTTCCAATCCAGATGTTATCCAGTAGGACACCCAGGGGTATTTACAGGAATCAACCAGCTCAACCTTCTCACCCCGATGATGATAGGCCTGAGTGTGGATGTCTTCCTCCTATAGTTCACCACCATCTCCTTTGTTTTGGTCCAACTGAGGAGCAGCCGGTTCCTCTCACACCACTCAAAAAAGCTGAGGCCTTTGTATTCTCCTTCCTGTTCATCCTTAATACACCCCAACACCATAGCTTATATAAAGAAGCTTCTTTTTTTAACTAAGCAAAAATTCTATGAGTATGGAAACAGGCCGAGTGGATTGTTGGCTTATCAGCTAAAGGTGGACCAGAATGAGAAATCTATAAAAGCAATCAGAATGAACAATGGTACATATGACCCATATTTATTCAATGAAACATTCAGAGACTTTTATAAAACTCCTCACAATCCGAGAGCAGTACAAATATTGAAGCCTATCTGGATCAGATTTCCTTTCAAGCAGTTACGGAACCTGAAAAAATGGACCTTGGTGCACTGTTCACTGAAGAGGAGGTCCAGGAAGGGATTCAGTCTATGCTTTCGGGCAAGACCCCAAGATGTGGAGTTTTATAGGAAAATCTGTCCTGAGTTATCACCGATCCTTGTGCCCGTTCTCCACCACATTTACAAACACAGTGTTATGCCAGATTCATGGAGAACTGCCTCCATTTGCTTGCTTCTTAAAAAAGACAAAAATCCACTGCAATGTTCTTCCTATAGACCAATAAGCCTACTGAATATGGACTTCAAAATTATCACTAAAGTACTTGTTCGAAGACGTGATGGTTTACTACCACGGCTGATACATGCAGATCAAACAGGATTTGTGAGAGCAAGATACGGATCGGACAATGTGCGTTGAGTTCTTAATATCACTGAAAACCTTAGTAGAAACACGGATCCTGCATTGATTGTTTCTCTTGACGCTGAAAAAGCATTTGACAAGGTCCGGTGGGATTTCTTATTCGCGGTATTGGAGAAAGCTAACATGGGATTAGTTTTTATTAATCTGATTAAATCACTTTACTCACACCCCCAGTTGCCATAGTTGATCCAGTAGGAAGGGGTTGTCGCCAGGGGTGCCCGCTTTCTGCTCTCCTCTTTTCCTTAGTAATTGAACCCTTAGCCCAGTCAGTCAGAGATAATACACTTTTTTTCTGGCATCATGATTGGTGGAGAAGAACATCATATTTCTCTTTATGCAGATGATGTAGTCTTGTATTTTTCTAACTGAATTCATTTTTTGGCTGAATTAATGTTATGAAAATGAATGTTCTACCCCAACTTAATTACTGTTTTCAAATTCTCCCTTGCTACGTATCTTCTAGCTTTTTTAAGAATATAAATGCTAGCATAAAAGTATATATGGAATGGAAAGAAACCTCGAATTAAATTCTCAAAACTTACCAGACCCAAAGAACAGGGAGATGCCGCTCTACCTAACTTCCAATTTTTTTTTTTTTTTTTTTTTTTTACTGGTCAGCACAAATTAAACAAATGGCATCTTGGTTTCTAGACAGCCACAATTCCAGATGGGTTGAGATCGAATCTTTATTTTGCAAGCCACTTGAGTTAAAGTCTCTTCCATTTACATTATTTATAATACACTTCGGGCTTGGAATGATGTTAGACAATATCTGAAAACCCTAAGCTACATCTCATCAATTATCCTTGACCCAGATTTTCCCTCTCAGCTAAGGACTATAGGATTACGTAGCTGGTTTATGTCTGGAATAATAGATTTGTCCTGTATATATAATCAAGGTTTAATGTCTTTTGAGCAGATAAGAACTCAGTTTAAGGTCCCAAACTCAGATTTCTAAAAGTATCTGCAGTTGCACCACTTTGTAGATTCCCTATGTAAGGCTAACAAATTCCGTAGGGAGCTGACCGATGTGGAGAAGTTTCTTATCAAACCTAATGGTTTCTTGTGTAAAGCCTTATATATACTCTATTTTATGTTATGCTATGATCCCTTAAGGTATGTTTGGGAGAGGGATCCTTCTATTACATTTGATGATGATGCATGGAACAATATCCATAAGAAACTAATCCCCAGATGTACCTCTGTCAATATCCAGAGCAGAATTCAAAAAAATTTCTACAGATCCTAACTCCTATACGCCTTCGTAAGATGTTTAAAAGTGTATCCCCTTTATGTCCTAAATGCAATACTGATCAGGGTACACTTATGCATATGTTTTGGGAATGTATAAAAATTCAAACATTTTGGAGAGATGTTCACCAAGTTGTTATGAAAGTATTGGATAAAAGTTTCCATATGTCACCATGTTTTTATCTTTTGAACTACAGCCACGATATGGCTATATATGACAATCAAGCTTATTTGTAATTAGCTTTATCATATCTAGCAAAAAGAAATGCATCTTACTGCTATAGATATCTCCAGATGTTCCCTCGCTCAATATGGAGAAACTTACTTTTGAAGTTCACAAAAAACACAGAAAATTCGGTGAAATCTGGTCATCAGTCTGGAAAATGCTAGATGATCTGTAATTTTTTTTTCTCTGTGTCATATCTATCCTGTATTTGATTTTATTTTGCCCTATTTAATTTTTATTTTCTATTTACTTAAGATTACAGAGTATGTTAACCTCCCTCTGATACTGATGTGGCGAGAGAAGTTTTGTCATTACCTAATTTTTCTAAAAGTCAATAAACATATAATTAAAAAAGAAATGTGTTTATGAAAAATACTCAAGTAAAATTTGTATCATAGTCACAAAATATACTCACAGTTTGCTAGTAAATTTCACTCACAACATCCATAAGCATAAAACAGATTATTTTAAATAACTGCCTTTATTATTTACCAACACATAAATCAGTGCTGACAAAAATCTTTTTAAAAGCACTAAATTACTAAAATGCTTAATCTGAGTAAACATACAATTTTAAATAAGCCATTTGACCTCTCTAATACTTTTTATGTCAAAAATTGAAGAGAACATGTACAGAGTTAAAACGTTAAATGAAATGCTCAGAAGTAACTTTATAAACTTTTGCAATCACATTTTTTAGAAAGGGAACTTCTTCAACAATTGTATGTAACAGTTCACAATGTTGTTGTATCATCCCAACCTGCAATGCTTCCAGATGCCAATTTGGTTACCATTGACATAACAGAACATACAAACTTGTAGCTGTGGGCATGGGTTCATGATTTCAAACAAGGCACTAGTTCTTTAACTAGTTTTCATTGCTAGCCAAGTATTTTTTCTGAACTGCAAGTTAAGCATAATGAGGTTGGTTCAGAAACTTGCATAGAAACACTCATGCTAGACATTTACTTTGCAGTGACTGAACTTTGCCTAGATAAACCCCATGAGAGGAAGACAAAACTTTGCCACAGTTTTACAATCATGAAGAACCTCTTTTCTCTGAATGATGATTAAAACATGGGCAGGGATCTTGTCTTCCTGTGCTGTATTTGCATGACAGAAGCTGACAGAAGTTAATATACTAACATATGTTCTTTAAAATTCCTGAAAATGCAAGAGGTAATTCACTTGGTTGAAGTGGCCATTTAATGCAGTTTACACACACAATAATGCGAAAGAAAATATAGCCAATTAAGGGTTCAAGCAAGACACTTTCACATTTCAGCAGTAAATATGGAACACTGTATAAAAAAGCTGATTACACAGTTTTAATTCACTATCATTTGTACCAGTTCAAAATTTTTTGGATTTGCATTTTTTGTTGTTTCAAAATTGGGAGTTTTATTTTATAGTGAGGGCAGCACAGTGGCTCGGTGGGTAGCACTCTCGCCTCACAGCAAGAAGGTCCCTGGTTTAATTCCGGGTGGAGTGGACTGGGTCCTTTCTGCATGTCCTCCCCGTGTCTGCGTGGGTTTACTTCAGGTACTTCGGTTTCCTACCACAGTCCAAAGACATGCATATTAGGTTAACTGGTTTCTCTAAAAGTGCCCCTACTGTCTGAGTGTGTGTGCCCTACGATGGATTGGCGCCCTGTCTAGGGTTGATCCTGCCTTGCACCCTATGTTGCTGGTTAGGCACCGGCTCTCCCGTGACCCTGGGGACAGGAGTAGGCGGTTAAGATGATGAATGAATTAATTAATTTATGAATGAATATTATAGTGACCCGCATGGGCTAAAATGCACCAAATTCGGCAGGGTACCTCAGAGACTTGAATTGAAGGATTGAAGGATAAAGTTTCACGCAGATTACTCAAACAAATTGCACTCTGAATGTATTTTGAATATTTTCAGACCAAATATGCACACATTTGACAAATGTCTAGGACTAGTTTGCAAAAGAAGGTAATTCAAATTACAGAAATGAGCTCAAACTCCAATATGGTGTATTCAAAAATGACCCAGTATGCAGTAGTTGAGCAGGCCCATGGAAATTGGATGAAAAAAGTATTTTGTCTGAATATTACAATCAATCAAAAGCCATAAATGTGTTGGGATATTTACAAATTTGCCATAGCTTTCCCATCTTGCCATTTGATGTCCTTTTTTTTTGTGGGGTGAGTTTTACTGTGAACATGCCTGCAAAGGTTTGTCATTCTAGGACTTCTGGTTTAGGTTCTACATAGAATTTTGCACTTATAGCCAAAGCATAGTAAAGAAGACATTCTGATGAGGTTTACCACATGGCTTAGCAGGGATTTTCCTGGCTTTTGTGCATTTAGATATTTAAACATGAGGTCTGTGATTAAATTTAAAGTAGCTAAATTGTGTGCTATGGAGCCTTCCAATGTCCTAAGTGGCGCACGCTTGGCAAGCAACATTGGACTGTCATTAAATGTATGTCTGTAAATTTCACTGTTGATGTGAACTACATTTTCAGACTTCTGCCCATGTAGGTATGAAAATGCAAGGTGTACGATTATATGCAGAATAGTAGGGCTGGAGGATATGGCTAAAATTTATAACATGATACATTTCTTAATTTTGGCCGATATGATATAATTCCAATGTAGTGAAACCACCATGGAAACTCTCAATCTTATGAAAATTATTTAGTTGATCAAGAAATGTCCACCATCTCACAGATGTCTCCCGGCGCCTTTAAGTCTAGGAGACCAGATAAGTCCAGGTAATCATTCATGACTGACCAGACCTCTGGACACCTAAGTCAACAAATCCATACAAAGGAATATGGGAACTGTTTTCCTTTCTCCACTTTACGATCTGGAACCTTCGAAAGGAGGGAACAGACTGCAAAGTCTCCCACAT
>JAOVVH010000029.1:10658397-10668467 GCA_028566435.1 Scorpiodoras heckelii | reverse complement strand
AGAAAGATTCCAGAAGCAGAAGAGTGATTCCAGAAGCAAAAAAACTGCATCAGAAAAATCCACAAATAAAAAAAAAAATGCATGTCTTTGGACTGTGGGAGGAAATCGGAGTACCCGGAGGAAACCCACACAAGTACGGGGAGAACATGCAAACTCCACACAGAACGGCCCGGACCGGGAATCAAACCCAGATCGTCTTGCTGTGAGATGACAGTGTTAACCGCTACACCACCGTGCCGCCTGTAGGTTTGAAACTTTTAGCAGAAAGTTAACTCCATGCCATAGTGGGCCACCTATCATACATTCTAAGAGAATGTATTCTCCAGTTATAATTTGTCCATGGCTGCATTTAACTCTGAGTACTGACCTTCACCCCAATGTAGAACTGTCATGGTCTAGAACTCATGGTCTAGAGCCTCTTCTGTGTGAGGAATATATTTATAGTCATATTAAGTTGAGCATCATTTGCTTTATTTGCTAATCACTTTGTTTGACTCTTGTGTCTGTTAATTACTGGAAATGGAATTTTGAAGGAAACCAGTCCCTTGAACATAATTAACTTTTAACATCCTCACCCCACTGTCAGTGGTGGGTATGGGCAAAGCTTGTCACTGTACAATCTACAGAAATTGGATGACCAAAACTTATCCTGTTATCAACTCCACTCATTTAATTTGCTTCCCACATAAACATTTTTGTATTTTATCCATCTTGCACGTTGGAGGTGTAAACATAATCCTGACAATATTTAGAGAGAGCGTGAATAAAGTGCATGAGTCATTAGCCAGTGTCGCTAGTTTCAAAGAATAAATTACTGTAAAAAGTAGTTTTTTTACAAGATTTAATATGTTATTATTTTACAAATAGTGTATTTTAGAGGATTGTTTGCATAGCTGGTCATGTGTGGTGTGTGGCCAGAGTGGTAACCATTAAAGCTCTGCCAAAGGCTGAAACTAAAGTTCTTGAAGTTAGAAGTTTGCGAGCATTTTTGGCATGTATGGATGTTGTATGTGTGATTGAAATCCAAGTAGTAGTTGAGTGTTCTCCTGATTTGTTGAATCAGATATGGACAATTGTGCAATATGGTGGCCTTACTTGACAGCAGTAGCTCAAAAACAAATGTTAAAAAAACGTAGTCTGTAGTATGTGGTCTGCCCATTATATTGAGTAGAATTTTGATGCGAGTGTGTATGCATGTTATACTCATTAGGCAATGTCATGTAATGGGTATAGAAACCTGGTTATATGTATGATGTTCTTTGTCTTTTAGATGTTTCAGGGCAATCACAACCCCACTGACGAGGTGCGTGCCTTTTTCCCAAAACCCATGCTGACACGTTACATACAGATACGACCCATAATTTGGGAACAAGGCATCTGCATGCGCTTTGAATTATATGGCTGCAAGATATCAGGTAACAGACAGGTACATACATAGATATCAAAATATCACAATCACACAAATGTAAAAGCATAGCATCTATTTCCCTGACATTTTTTGATAACCAGTTGTTTTTGGCATTGGGAATAACCATGGTTAAACTATTGGATTGTACACATTCATATACATTCTGTATTATAGTATGCTTATCAGGCCTATTGACTGAGCCATAGTGTTACATGTTTAAAATCAGGTATTTGTTGCTCAACTGTATCAGTAGAATCTTAACATGAATTTATAATACTTGTAAAACTTGCAAATGTGATTATAAAAATGTTTGATGTGAATCTTAAGATATTTGAATATATTGGTTCTATTTGAATTTTTTTCTTGAATCATTAGGTGAAAAAAATTCAAGCAATCAAAATTCAAGGAGTCAAAAATTCTGGGATACTAAACAGAGCAAACAAGCCAGTCTTTAATCAAACTCTGTCTAGCCCAGTCACAACACAAGTCTGAGCTCATGGAGAAAGAACTTCATTTATTAGGCATATTTTATTGTGATACTTAGTGCAATGGAGGAGCACTCATTTTTGCTTGTGTCAAGTTGCTTGTGTTTCAATGATATTGTTATTTATGTAACTAGCTCTTATTATAAGAGATAAGCAGCTGGCTGATTTCTAGCAGACTTTTTAATCAGTGTATCCAGCCGTGCTTTAGCATATGGCTGAACCACTTAACTAAACCATACAAGCAGCGGTTTTTCCAGGAAGCTCTTTTGGATATTGTTAAACACACACACACACACACACACACACACACACACACACACACACACAATGTTTTCTTTAAACACTTTGGGACCATTAATGCCAATCATGTATTACTTGAATGTCACAGCTTCTTTGAATAATATTACTGACCATGTACATTCCTTTATGGCCATGTTTCACTCATCTTCTAAAGGCTACTTCAGTGTCACAAAGTAAAACGTATCTCAAACTCTTTTCATGAACATGACAATGAGTTCAGTGTTCTTTAGTGGCCTTCCTAGTACTGGATCTGAACCCAATAGAACACCTTTGCATTTTTGCAGAATGGGAGATTCACAGCATGAAAGTGACCTGAAAAATCTGCAGGAAAATAATAATTCAGTCATGTCAACATGGGCCAGAATCTCGAAGGAATGTTTCCAGCATGTTAAAGAGTTCATTCCATGAAGAATTGCGGCTATTTTAAGGGCAAAGGGAAGTCCTAACCAGTATTAGTATAGTGTTCCTAATGGAATGTCCGGTGAGTGTATGTGTGCATGTGCTCTTTGCTGAACAAGAGCAGAGATGACTATTAGATGTTTTCAGACAGACATTTTAATCATCCAACTTGATATCCATCTAAATTCCCAGTGCTATAGTTAGATGCCTACAGCCTGCTACCTACACCTTGTTGAAGAGGTCTTATTCAACTCCAAGTGCCTCATCAGATTGCTGATCACACTATAGCTTATCTCATACTTTTTGAGAAATTTATTTCATAAAGAAATTTAATAGCTTGTTATTCTATTTAGAGAATGTCACATAGTCCCTTTGAAAGAATGGGAGTAGCAAGGCCAGTTCTTTTGTATTTGATATATACTGAAGATATTTGGGTTAGAGATCAGAATAGTAGATCAGAATTTCAGCTTTAATTTCCTGTTACTGAAATTTGGATGTGTTTAAAAAAACTGGTGCCTTTGGTGGCAGACTACCCAATTTTTAGATGAGCAAAACAGAACAAAGAGTCTTAAGTTAAATAATACTTGCATATCCCTTGCTTTCAATAACTGCATCAAGCTGGCAACCGACTGATACCACTGAACCTTTGCGTACTTCTTTTGTGACACTTTTCCAGGCTTGTCCTTGTCCTTTGACACTCAATTCAATTGAACAGCACTTTTAACAATTGGAATTGTAACAAAGCAGCTTTGAAAGAAACAAAGAAATACATAAATTCCAGACATAAATCATACATTTATCCCTAATGAGCAAGTTAGATGCAATGGTGGCTCTCTGAGACAATATGTGGAAGAAACATTGATAGGAACCAGACTCAAAAGGGACCCCATCATCATCTGCCTGGCAGGGGATACTATGTAGTTAAAAAGTGCAAAAAGTGTGTAAACTGGAACTTATGAGCTTATGAGCAAATTATGGGTATGAACAACATACTTGTTTATGAAATCATTTTGGTTTTAATTAATTATAGTTCATTTAATGTGTTGAAGTTATCTGATGGAGAACTGAAATTAACAACTGTTCTCTAGCAGTTGTAGTCCTAAGGCTGTCAAATTAAGAACATCCACAGCCATCTTCATGGTTTTTATGTGATCTTTCGGCTGTCCATGAGGGGCCATCCTCAGCAGCAGTAAGTGATTCTTGGGTGATGAGAACTGCAAACAGAAGTAGGGCATCATAATATATAGGCATGTCTGGAGATTTCAGGAGTAACATATGTTGCTTCACAGAGAGAGAGAGAGAGAGAGAGAGAGAGAGAGAGAGAGAGAGAGAGAGAGAGAGAGATGGAGGGTGGGTAGAGGGAGAGCACAGATTATTAGGTATGTTCTTGTTACATAATGGTTATGTGCTTTACATTGTATACAGATTGCAAGCAGGGACTATGGCAAGACTAAGTATGACAGCACACATAAAAGGGAGACCCAGGAGGCAAGACAGACCTGAGGGCATCCTGGGACATAAAGCAGCCAGCTACTCCACCGTCAACAAACTTGCACGAATGCGTGAAAGTAGGGGAAGGCAGGATTCAAACATCCTACTTTACCAAAACACTTGGCAGTTCTGTGCCTTCAGATCTGTTCCTTAACCTAAGAAAAAGCTATTAACAAAAGGGTTGACTAAACAAATATGTTTTCAGCCTAGAATTAGGCCATATCCACATGACAGTGCAATGTTTTGAAAATGTTTTTCCTTTGTGTTTTCAAAACATTTTGCATCCACACAACATACTTATCTGCATCCATGTGGATTCACAAAGACAAGTAAAAATGCTGATGGCTAAAAACATCTGAGGGATTTTTTCCTTGCCACCATTGCCCCTGGCTTGCTCATTAGATATAACATTTAGGGATAAAATTTATGTCAGTTAAAAGTTATGTCTGGATTTTATGTCTTTGTAAAGCTGCTTTGGGACAATGTCCATTGTTAAAAGTGCTTTAGTAATAAAATGTAATTGAATTGAATTACAAACGCTGTAGTGTGTGAGCCGCCAGAGCAGTAGATGGCAGCGGCATAACTTTGCTGAGCCGGCGCACCAGTGATGCAGGTTAATCAACCACTCAACCCATTAACTGCCAATTTTAGCCTGTATAGTAATGGCATTGATATCATTCATTAAGAGATCATGTTTAAAAAAAGACAGAAACTCATGTAGACAGGGTTTTGCACAAGCCATTGTAGGCTATAGCAAAGTGAGCTGTGTTGCATTTCATTTTTGGGCCATTAGCCTATTGTATCTTGCCCTAATAGTGTCTGAATAAATAAACAGATGAATTGTTCCAGATGGTGTTCTTTATTGGTGAATAGCAATAAAACAAGTAACCCTTCATTAAAGACATGATCTCACACACATAATGCATCCTTCACATCTTAACGGTGAAATTTAAAAAAGAAGTGTTTGGCTGCGCTGTGTAGAAAGGGAATGGCATCCACAGTTCCAGGATTTACCCTATTTCAATTCGCTTTGATCACATGAACAGCTGAGCTGAAGGGATGCATGTGCTTGCTGCTGGAATGTACAGCACCACTTTGACAATTTTTGACTTAACCTGCCTCAACTGAATTTACTAGTAAATGTTTCGCTGAACTTGTGCATCACTACAGCATACAAAGACTTTCTTTTTCAGTGTGGTATGTACAAACATGTAAATAGCCAAAAAAGCTATTTTCACCACTGTTGTGTGGATGGGGCCTTAAACTGGTCTTTGTAAGGGAAAGCTCTGCCCTCTGCTGTAGCCTTCATTATTCAAGGTACCAACAAAGAGCCTGTACCTTCTGATCAAAGTAGACATAGCAGATCATAAAAGACTATAAGTTCTAAAGACTATAAATTCTTTGTCTTGATAGCAGCATATGTTTCTCCAAAATACGAATATAAGCTTCTGCATCAATGGTACCATCACATCCAGGTTACCCATGCCGTGGGCACTGATGCACCCCCAGTCCATCACAGATTCTGTTTCATTTTCATTGGTAACAGTCTAGATGGTCTTTTTCATCTTTGGCACATAAAATCCGACGTTTGTCTAGATTCTGGCCCTTTTTAGTCTCAGGTCCTGGAGTTTGCTTATATCCTGTGATGGATTTCATGCACCTCCGCACATCTTGTCTTGGTATTGTGCAATTTCCTTTCTCGTTTCCTCCTGTTGCTGTCCTTTCTTTGTGTTCTCTTGACCTTCAGTTCTTTCGGGACCCATTTTTCCTCATACCTGTTCCCCTGAAGAAAGGCTTTCTTGTTCCTGTTCAAAATGACCTCTGATGACACAGGGTTGGTTATTTGGAAAACAACATAATAATGAATACTGAGTTTATAGGAGTTTATAGGTCCAGAATACTGAGTTTTTAGTATAGTTTATATTATTTACACTTTGTTATGTTTTTGTTAATGAATGTTTATCATTTAAATTGTTTTACTTTGGTCACAGTGCTGATTTAATAGAAATGAAAATACTGTCATTTTTGCCAAAAAAATTATTTCCTTATTTTAAATAATAATTTAAAATAAGCTCATAATTTCTATTTTTAATTTGTCTTTCTCTATTTTTTAGACTCTCCATGCTCTAGCATGTTAGGTATGGTCTCTGGTCAGATCTTGGACTCTCAGATCACTGTTTGGCCTGAGGTGGAGAGGGGCTGGTTACCCGAACAGGCCAGGCTGCTGACAGGCCGCTCTGGCTGGGTTGCACCTGTACCATCTGCATCATATGTTACAGCAAACAGCTCCTGGTTAGCAGTGGACCTTGGGTTTACCCACTGGGTCACCGCTGTCATCTTGCAGGGGGGGAAACACAGGGACAAGTTCATGTTTGTCCGACGCTTCAAACTGGCCTATAGCACCAATGGCTCTGACTGGAGGTACCTACAGGAGGAAAATAGCAACAAAGCTAAGGTGAGAGGGAGAGAAAGAGAAGGGGAGATATACATAGTGATTGAAAGAGAATGTACAGAAGTATATTTCAGATGAACTGTGTGCATGTTCTTTATTGGTACATAAACAGTAAAGTATTGTTCAAAAACACACAAATACAGAGTAAAAAGAAAAGTCATCATGGATATACAGTACAGTTACTCAAGTATTCACCCCCTCTGTGTTTTTCCTGTTTTATTGCATTATAACCTGGAATTAAAACAGATTTTTATTTGGATTTTGTTTAATGCAAGTAATGAAATAGTCAAAATTTGTAAAGTGAAATGTAAACAATACCTTGTATAAACAAAATTAAAAACTGAAAAGCTGTGAGTGCATCTGTTTACACCCCCTTTGCTATAAAAGCCCTAAGTAATATGGGGTTCAACCAGTTAACATCAGAAGTCATATTTAGTTGATTACAATCCATCAGTGTTCAAAGTGTCACATTATCTGTCACATGATGTCAGTATAAATACATCTTTGACAAAAGTCACAGACTGGGCAAGAAAGACATTAATCAGAGATTCAAGTGTCCAGAAAAGAGGACAAGCTAGCAAAACTGGCAGAATCCTCAAACATATGAGAGAAAGGTCTCTGGTAAGATGAGGCTAAAATTTTTCCCATCATGGGAAATGCTATGTTTGGTGCCAACCCAATACTTCCCATTACCCTGAGAACACCATTCGCACAGTGAACCATGTGAGGCATGAAGGAAAAATAAATGCTATTAAATACAGGGCAGTTCTTGAGGAAAACCTGTTTCAGTCTACCAGTAATTGGAGACTGCTTTTCAGCAGGAAAATGACCCTTAACACATTGCTAAATCTACATTGGAGTGGATTAAATGGAAGCCTTCAAATGTCTTGGAATAGCCTAGTCAAAACCCAGACCTCAATGCAATTGAGGTTGCTCTACACAAACAGAGTCCATCTAACTTAGAGTTGGATCAGTTTTGCATTGAAAAATGGGCAAATATCCCAGGATCTAGCTGTGCTAATAGAGGTAGCTCTACAAACTATTGAATTTCATGGGGATACTTATGCACCCTCAAGCTTTTGTACTGTTAGTGTCAAAATAAAAAATATTTTGCACCTCCAAAGTGGTAGGCATGTTGTATAAACCCCCAAAAATTCTAGTTTAATTTCAGGTTGTAACACAAGAATGTTATTGTTATATGTCTCATTATTCCACTGCAGGTATTCACGGGGAACCAAAATCATGACACTCCAGAGGTGCGTACCTTCAAACCACTGATAATGCGTTTCCTGCGGGTATATCCTGAACGTGGGTCGCATGATGGCATGGCCCTCAGATTGGAGTTGCTGGGCTGCAACACCCAACGTGAGGAACAGCCCATTTACATATGGCATCTAAGCACAGACATGAACAAACCAATTTGTATTCATACTTTGAAACTGCATGTTGAAAATACAAGAAATGAAAAAAAAAAAGTTTTTGTCCTTGGCTGAGGTAGAACACTGGCATAAGGATGAAGATTGCAGTAGAGTAAATGTCAGCACAACTAATGTGTGTTTATCATAATATTCATAAAATGAAAAAATAATTGATGAATAATTGAATAATGATGATTTCCTGATCCTTAATCATTTTTTTTACAGTCCCCTGTGTAGGATATAAATCCTATATATTGCAATAAACTAAACCTTTTAAAGCATGCACCTACAGTGCCCATTAGGTACCAGCAGAGTAGCATAGCACATTGCCCGTAACATAGTTTAGGTATACTAACTTCCTTTTATTAGTGGTAGCATTTTAAGTCAAACACTGCTAATTGAGCAGGATAGATGTTGAATCATTTATCAGATTAGAGCATAATGTCAGATGATTTGTAGCAAACAATTCTGATTTTGCGTTTTTTCCCACCATTTTCTGACAAATCCCGCTTTTTCTCGGTGATTGGTTAGTCATATCTGTGGACTAGGATCGGCTGACTTCTATGTAAGTATGGTTAGTAGCCAATCACATCGCAGAAGGCAGGATTTGTCTAAATGTGGATATACAAACAAGAAGCATTTCCTTGGTTGTTACTCGCCAATGCTTTGTTGCACAGAAAAACAATTAGTATCATCAGAAAGGCTAGGTTCTACTGTTTATCTTGGTATGGGAAACATGCAATGTGTCAGTAGATACTTGCACAACCAAAAAGGAGTGTGAATTTGGAAGCATGTTTGTAATGTCTGTAAAAGCTTTCAAACAACAAATTGCATTTAGATTGGCAGGCTGAATTACCTGTCAAGTAGAAAACATGCAGCTTGAGTGTCACCTGAACACATTTGTCTGTCATCAGCGATTTTCATCTGACACCAACACCAATGGTTATCCATGTTTTCTCTCAATGCCTGTTCTGATTTCACTTAACTTCAAGTTTTCACTCTTTTGATGACAAGGATTCATGTTCCCTTTCCTTTTCTTTTGCTAGATAATAGCTATGATCCTCCATTTCTCAAAATATGGGTTCTCAAACTTGTTAGCCTGTACCAGCAACCAGTGATTCCCCTTTTTGTTCTTCTCCATCTTACAGCCAAGCTGCAATATATCAATGTAAAAATGTGAAATGCGAAATACCAAGGCCATTCTGGGCTACTGTAGAGAATGGGAGGATGGAAGAGGATGGTCCCAGTGGGGCTGTGGTAGAAAGTCATGTGGAGTTGTTGAGTGCGTTGGGTCTGTTTTAGCTTCCTAATGAAGTACAGTGGTACCTTGAGATACGAGTTTAATTCGTTCTGTAACCGAGCTCGTAAGTCAGTCAACTCGTATATAAAACAAATTTCTCCTATTTAAAATAACTGAAATAGATTTAATCCGTTCAAGCCCTGTGAAACATCCCCAAACCATCCTAAATTAAGAAAAAAGACATTTTTAATTAAGAAACACACATGTATACTTTACCAATGCATAACAAAATATATACGTCTGGGAACCAAGAAAAAAAGTATCATCCAATTTCTTTTTTGTTGGGATTTCCTAACTATTTAGGGTAAAAAAAACAACTTACAATTTAGATTTTTTTAAATTTCATTTTTATTTTAATTTTACAGCATGTTCATTGTAGTGGACAAAAAGGCCATTTTTATATTTTTATATGAAAAGCGAACCAAACTTAAAAGATGAAAATGAACCAATTTTGCTTGTAGAGCAAAAAGTATTGAAATGGACTCCAGTCAGCACGTAGTCTTGGGTTATCTTGATAGTCAGGAAGCACAGGTAGCATAGGTGTGAATCTATAATTAAAAATACCAGTTGTTTAAATAAAAGGTAACAAGTATAGTGAAGAAGATTCTGTTACATCATTTTGAATCAAAGGACCAAGGCTTTGAAGCTAAGTAGCTCACCTACTGAGTTTCTGTTCATTAAGAATTGCTAACAGGTCTACAATAGCAGCATTTATTTACCTATCAGTATGGATGAATTACTGTACATATGGATTATATCATGGAATGAAACAAACATACACACTATTCTTGGTCCACAGAGCACGCCTTTCCTGTTT
>JAOVVH010000029.1:10637548-10647667 GCA_028566435.1 Scorpiodoras heckelii | reverse complement strand
ACAGATTTCTACATGCATTGCAAGTGTGAAAAAAAGCAAAATCGGCAGCGTATCAAATACTTGTTCTCCTCACTGTATATCTGGGCTTTAATAAGTATAATGGCTTAATTTCTGGATCATTTTTTTGGCTGCTGGACTTCAGTTGATGAAAATTTAATGCAAAGCTTACTTGATTCTGCACATATTCTGGCAAATGAAGTGACCCTACAGTAAATTATGAACACTAAACAAAATACAAATAAAGGTTGCGAACCATGGCTGCATGTTGGCAGTCTAGTCTGAAGTTATGTAGGACAAAATGGCAATTGCCTTTCCAGTTTTTCACTGCTGCTGTAGAAACAGGATTTTAAAATATCCCCAGTGATCTCTCCAGTTTCTCTCCAACCTCTCACTCTGATTTTCAGTTTTCTCTTACTTTTACAGTTGATAATATTGTGTAAAATAGACTAAAATAATTCCTCCAGGACAGGCTGAGGTCATGGGGGCCACACTATCCCAAAAGCATGACCAGTTTTCCTTCTGGGCACAAATGGATATGACATTATTAGGATTTATTCTCATGATCTAGTGATGAGGCAACATAAATATATTTTTAACTGTACTACATTAATTGTAAGCAGTAAAATTAATGAGAACACATTTTTTGTTTGGATATTTTAGGAACAGATTGGTTGGAGGAATGTCACTCGACTACTAGTGTTTTCCACTGATGCTGGCTTTCACTTTGCGGGAGATGGTAAACTGGGTGGAATTGTGCTTCCCAATGATGGAAAATGCCACCTCAAGGATAATATGTACACAATGAGCCATTACTATGTACGTTTGCTGTGTTTGATGTGCTAAAACTCACAAATCTACAGAAATGCACACATGTACACAGTAATACTGAAGATCTTATTTGTTGTAGGACTACCCTTCAATCGCACACCTTGTACAGAAACTGAGTGACAACAACATTCAGACCATTTTTGCTGTGACTGAGGAGTTCCAGCCTGTGTATAAGGTGATGAAATGTATTTATTTTAATTTATTAATTTATAACATGCAGTAATGCAAGTAAGTGAACTGTGTAGAATAAAACAGATTTTGAGAATATTCATTTACATTTTTAGGAGCTTAAAAATCTCATCCCAAAGTCAGCTGTGGGAACGTTGTCTGCAAACTCCAGTAACGTGATCAAACTTATCATTGATGCCTACAATGTGAGTAAAAATTCTTGTATGACTTTTTCAGTTTTGGTATTCTCTTAGTATGATTACTGCTCCTCTCGGATGGATTAATATTAGTGCTGTCACGCGATTAATTTTTTAAATCGCGCTTTAATCGCAGTTTTAACGCATATTTTAATTTGTGTTGTACATGCAGGTCAGCATCGTAGGACCATTGAAAATGAAAGGGAAACAACTGTTGAATGTTGCCTCATTATTTACTTGACTTTATTTGATAGAAGTGAAATGTTAACGATGATTTACGTCTTTTCATTTTCTTAAATAAAAAAATCGTTTTTGTCTTTGGTCATCTGATATACTGATTAGAGTTGGAGTTTAATTAAAGGCATCGATTCTCCTGTTTAAATTAGAGTAACGCGGCATGTTGCAACTGAAGAGTAAGTTTACGTTTCAACCAAAACATACATTAAAAAGTTAAAATACATCACCCACAGTTAATAGTCGTTTCATCACATTTATTTCAAAAGTGCCTACAGCGTACAAAATTAGTCTGAACAGCGTTGTTTACATGCTAAATTCCGCCCTATTGGTTTCTTGTAGAACACAACCAATCAGCTGTCTGCTGTTGATGACGTTGCAGGGAGTGTTTCAAATAGAGCGTTTTAGTGACCGAGTTCAATAAGTGCCCTTGGGATTCTGTAGACTGCAGTGATACAAAGTAGGGACCCTTGCGATTGGAATGCAGCCTAAAACGAGTAACATGACGGTCAATTCAGGTGTGTTTGTGGTCCCTGCGGCCGCCCTCAATTGCGCAGTTTAACTCAGTTTTAATCTGCGTTAAAAATTTTTGGTGCATTAATTTTTTTAATCGCGATTAATTCTTTAACGCGTTAATGCGTTCCGTAACGCGTTAATTTGACAGCACAAATTAATATACATCATATAGCTAAAAATATGTGTAAACTTGACCATCACACCCTGTGTGTGAGCCTAAACTGCTGATACAATATTATAAGCACACAGTTGAATAGAACCAAGGGACCTAGCTCAAACCTGGTCCAGCATGACTGTGCCCCTGTGCATAAAGCTACAGTGGGCCCTTAAAAATATGGTTTGCCAAGGTTGGAGTGGAAGAACTCGAGTGGTCTGTATAAAGCCACACTGAATACTATTGGGATGAACAGCATTGCCACCTCCTTGCCTAACTTCAGTCCCTGACCTGGCTAATGCTCTGGTGGCTGAATGGGAAAAATCCCCACAGCCACACTCCAAAATGTAGTGGAAAGCTTTCCAGGAACAGTGGAGGTTATTATAACAGCAAAAGGGGGACTAAATCTGGGGCAGGATGTACATCAAGCTCATACAGTGTGATTGGTCAGGTGTTCACAAACCTTTGGCCATAATATATTGTAACTCATGCTACAGTATCCCTAAAGTGAGGGATTAGTGTTTTAACAAGCAGACTGGGCTAAGTGAGATTCTTTTAATGATATCTCCATCTGTTTCTTGGTTGGTGTGTCTACTTTGTTTGAGTTTTATGAGCTTCCTTTCAGTAATCATTTCCACAATCTCTGCCTTAGTCTCTGTCTTCTGAGGTGATCCTGGAGAACAGCAAGCTGCCTGAGGGAGTGTCCATCTCATATGTCTCCCACTGCAAGAATGGAGTGAGTGAAACAGGAGACAATGGAAGAAAGTGCTCAAACATCTCCATTGGGGATGAGGTAAGAACAAGAATAATGTGAATGACAAAAGTTTAAAAGCTCATTTTTAAACCTGCCAGTAATATTTTATCAAATGATGAGATCTTTTTTAGTCATATTATGAAAGTGTTTTTATTATGAAGTATGATATGCACAAGTGTTCCTGTTCATCATGCAGGTGACCTTTGACATAGCTGTCACCAGCAAGAGCTGTCCAGCACATGGCACATCAGAGGTGATAAAGATCAAGCCACTGGGCTTCAATGAGGAGGTAGTGATTGTTCTAAACTTCATCTGCGAGTGTGAATGTTCCAAAGAAGGAATTCCCAAAAGTCCTGACTGTCACTTTGGCAATGGAACCCTTGAGTGTGGAGCATGCAGGTAAGAGAGAACATTCAAATACACACTGGAGTGTGTTTATCTATTAATATTCTGCATGAGTTTAGTTTTGAATTCTCTTTGCTGCAATGGCAGGTTAAGTGTATTTAACTTGGGAATATTTTGCATTATTTAATAAGTTAAATTTATAATGCTTTGTTTTTAACATTGTGTGTTTTGAGATTCAACTCTAAGGAGATCATACAGTAATCTGTTAAACATTCTTTTGTGATGGAGGATTTGTGGACCGATTCGAGCACATTATTACCAAACCACAAATCACTTCTAGTGATAATAGGAATTTTGCTTTTTACATGGGTTTATATACCGTATATATCCAGATATCTAACAGGGAATTAAAATGGAGTCTTTTTCTTGCCTGTTATATTTATTGGCAGCAGACTGGGCCATTTGAAATTGTGCTGCCTGTTAAATCGCTCTGTTGTACAGTAACACTAAACACACTTTTTGTGACTTGTCAGATGCAATGAGGGACGTATTGGAAGGGTTTGTGAATGTAGCAAAGATGATGTCAGGGCAGAGGATCTGGATGCAAATTGCCGAATGGACAACGGTACAGATATCTGTAGCAACAACGGAGACTGTATCTGTGGAACATGTGAATGCAAGAAGCGAGACAACCCAGAGGAGCGGTATGAAGGGAAGTTCTGCGAATGTGACAACTTCAACTGTGACCGATCCAACAACAAATTATGTGGCGGTGAGATTGCACACTAATTCTATCCTGTATTAAAACATGTAATGTTTCATCAATTTTAATGAAATTGTCCTTTGCTCTATAATGTGTGATTCAATCTGTTCACGCAGGCAGCGTTTTCGCCTTGTGTCGAGTTCAAATAGCATTATGCCAGTCACTGGTGGGCTCAGTTTAGTTTACTGTCAGTAGCCATTACAGCATGGATATGGCAAGGAGGTTGATTACAAATTTTTTAATGACACTAAAAAATGCTTGTTTATGGATGGGGTACATAACTCACTGATCAGATAACATTATGCAAAGTAAGTGCATTATATTGATATTTATAAAAGGTTGTCATTACAATTCTATACTCACCATTCACTTTATTAGGAACACCTCATATGGCATTGCAATTATCCAACCAAAAGCAGCGACTAGTTTTTCTGCATTGTGCAGTGACATATATTTCTTTTCTTTACAATATTTATGAGATAAAAAAAGGCTATCTTAGTAATAATATCTTCACATGCTTCTGTCTCAAATAAGAGACAGAAGTTAATATTCATGACAAGGTCTTTTACTAGTGCACATGGTGAAAGAGAAAAGCCATCCAGAGTTACAGTGTAATCAGAAAGCTTACTTCTAGCTGCAAATTGTCCTTTTATTGTCTTTTCCAGTTTCAAGTTTATATGTCATTTGTGCAAATGTTAAGAACAAGTGCACATTGAAATGTGTATTGTAAGGCTCAGGAACTCTACAAATGGGCAAACAAAAAGAAGAAAATATGTCTTTATATAAAAAAATATATAAGCTGTAATTCAGAAATGGTATTGCACATGCCTGAAGTGTGTCTGTGAGTATATGTCAGTGATGATGATATGAGTTAAGATGAAATGAGAGTTACATACTGTACAACAATCAGAATTAAGTCAAAGGAAGTTAATAAGCATCCGATGTGTAATGTCCTTCACATATTCATCAAATTTAATAAGCTGGTGTGTCTCAGATAGGTCGGTTAGGTAAGGTGGGTGGGTCTGTGGGTGTATGGATGGATGGATGGATGGATGCTTCATTTTGCCATGCAGCAGTGTTGGTGGCAATTGTTTTAGTATAGCATGGTAGCTTAGTTCCAGTTCAAAAAACAATTGAGAAAAATAAACATACTGGCACCAAAACCATTACAATAAAACCCAAAAAAAGAAAAATTCAAGAATTTGAAAATATGTATAGTGAATATATACTGAAGTTAATAGCAGTTAATACTTGGTAGGTCCCACACGGGATCTTGGAGGGAATGTTGCACAGTCCTCACTCTGATGTTTTCTGAGGCCCCAGCATTGAATCCCGATGTTACTTGAGGCAGTGTTGCACGCCTATCACATAAAATTATTCTTTTTACAGCTGCACTGCTGTCGTAAGTTCAAGGTTTTGCTGGAATTCTTGTAGTCTCAGTTACACCCTTAAAATGCTCTTACATGAAATTCCAAACTCTGCTTGTACCTCCGAAATACTGTGACCCATTTCACGAGCTCCAACTGTTAATCCATGTGGAAAATCACAAAATCTTGATAACTTGCCATCATCAACAAAAACAACTCTAGGAACTTCCATGGATGTCTTTCATAGACTATTTATATACGCACTGGTGGACACCAATGACATGCATAGGTAGCGTTGCTATGTGTGTTGCATAGACTATATACACAGTTAAGCCATAACATTAAAACCTCTGACAGGTGAAAGGAATAGCATTGATTATCTCACTACAATGCCATCTGTCAAGGGGTGGGAAATATGCAGTGAAAAACAGTGAGCACTCAGAGTTGATGTGTTGAAAGCGAGACAAAATGGACAAGTGTGAAGAACTGAGCAACTCTGACAAGGGCCAAATTGTGATGGCTATACAGCTGGGTTAGAGCTTCTCCAACACTGCAGATCTTGTGGGGTTTTCCCAGTATCTAGTGGTTAGTGCTTACCAAAAGCAGTCCAAGAAAGGGCAACAGGTGAACTGGCAACAGTGTCAAGGGCACCCAAGGCTCACTGATGTGCATGGTGATTGAAGACTAGCCTATCTGGTCCGATCCCACAGAAGAGCTACTGTAGCAGAAATTGCTAAAAATGTTAATGCTGGTTATGATAGAAAGTCTTCAGAACACACAGTGTATCACAGCTTGCTGCATATGGGGCTGCATAGCTGAGATCACTCAGAGTGCGCATGGTGAACCCTGTACACCAATGAAAACATCTACAATAAGCACGTGAGCATTAGAACTGGACCATGGACCAATTTAAGAAGGTGGCCGGGTCTTATGAATCATGTTTTTTTTTTATATCGTGTTGACAGCTGGGTGCGTGTATGTCACTTACCTTGGGAAGAGATGGCACCAAGATGCACTATGGAAAGAAGGCAAGCTGGTGGAGGCAGTTTGTTGTTCTGGGCAATGTTCTGCTGGGACACCTTGGGGCCTGACATTCATGTGGATGTTACTTTGACACATACCATCTACCTAAACATTGTTTCACACCAAGTACACCCCTTCATGGCAATAGTATTCCCTAATGGCAGTGGCCTCTTTCAGCACCAAAAAAACTGTGCAAAGATTGTTCAGGAAAACAATGAGGCTTCCAAATTCCCCAGATCAAAATCCCATCAGACATTTGTAGAATCTACTGGACAAGCAAATCCAGTCCATGGAGGCTCCACCTCGAAACTTAAAAGATTTAAAGGATCTGCTGCTAATGTCTTAGTGCCAGATACCACAGCACACCTTCAGAACTTTCAATGAGTCTACACCATGACAGTTCAGCGCTGTTTTGGCTGCACAGGGGGACCTACGCAATATTAGGCAGGTGGTTTTAATGTTATGGCTGATCAGTGTATATACTCTGCTAAAAAAAAAATACAGGAACACTTTTTAATTAGAGTATAATATCAACTCAATTGAAGTTCAGGAGATATTGAGCCGGTTAAGTGGGGGGGGGGTTGTTAATCAGTTTCAGCTACTTTGGTGTTAATGAAATTAACAATAGGTGCACTAGAGGGGCAACAGTGAGACGACTCCCAATGGTTTAATAGGTGGAGGCCATTGACATTTTGTCCCTCCTCATGTTTTCTGACTGATTTTTCACTAATTTTGCACTTGACTAGGGTCAGTGTCACTACTAGAGGTTCCACAGGTAATCCAACTCCTGCAGGATAGCATGTCAATACATGCCATTGACAGTAGGTTTGCTGTGTATCCCAGCACAGTCTTAAGTGTATGGAGGAGATTCCAGGAGACAGGCAGTTACTGTAGCAGAGCTGGACAAGGCCGTAGAAGGTCCTTAACTCCTCAGCAGGACAGGTATCTGCTCTTTTGTGCAAGGAGGAACAGGATGAGCACTGCTAGAGCCCTTTAAAAATGACCTCCAGCATGCCACTGGTGTGAATGTGTTTGACCAAACAATCAGAAACAGGCTTCATGTGGGTGGCCTGAGGGCCCAACATCACTGCCCAGCACCATAGAGCTCGATTGCCATTTGCCATAGAACACCAGAATTGGCAGATCCACCACTGGCGCCCTGTGCTTTTCACAGACGAGAGCAGGTTTCACCTGAGCATGTGACAGAAGTGATGGGATCTGGAGATGCCGTGGAGAACGTTATACCGCCTCCAACATCATTCAGCATGACCGTTTTGGTAGTGCAGCGCAGTGGGTCCTGGGTTCCTCCTAGTGCACGACAATGCCCGGCCTCATGTGCACGACTCGCCTGACCTAAATCCAGTAGAACGCCTCTGGGATATTATGTTTCAGTCCATCCGACCCTGCCAGGTTGCACTTCAGACTGTCCAGGAGCTCAGTGATGCCCTGGTCCAGATCTGGGAGTAGATCCCACAGGACAATATCCATCTTCTCATTAGGAGCATGCCCCGACGTTGTCAGGCACATGGAGGCCATACAAACTACTGAGTAGCATTTTGAGTTGCTGCAATGGAATTTCAACTAAATGGACTTGCCTGCTGCATCATTTTCTTGCTTAAGTATAGCATAAGTACATTATATATCTGTGAAAATCTGTTTGGCAAACAACTTTATCACCCAGAGTAAACACTCTGGGCGATAAAGTTGTTTTCCAAACAGTTTGTGCTTGTATGGGCCTCTTGTCAGTCATTTTATAGACACTTCCCAACATTTCACTGTGCCCCATCTCAGGCTGAAATCCCAGATAATTCTCCTGTGAGCAAAAAAAGAACAGCAAACAACAGCAAAGAGATTTTTGATGACTAGAAGTGTAGTAAAACTAAATAAACACTGTCCACACTTTTCCAAATTTTACAATCAAATGAAATACAGTGTAATACACTAAATACACTAAATCTAAATACTCCGTAAGAAGAAATGTTACTTTTTCTCACATGCAGTTTATTACTGGTGCATAGGATGGATCTGAACACATTTAACGACTTTTCAGCTTTCTCCTTTTGCATTACATACCTCCAAGTTCTCCATTTTCCTTTCATCTCCAAAAAATATGCTGGTTGTGGATTGTCTGCACTATGAATGTGTCTGAATGTGTGTGTGCATTGTGCCCTGCAATGGAACAGCATCTCTGAGATGAATTCTTCTGCTTCATGCTAATATATTCAAATAATTTTCCGCTTATGAAATGTATTGAAATATTTTTTCCAGTTGGGATGTATCAGTGTTCCTAATTAATATATTTCTTTCTCTAACAGGTCATGGCCAGTGTGTATGCAGAGTGTGCAAGTGTGATGCAAACTACACAGGCAGTGCATGTGACTGTCCTCTGGACAAGCAGCCCTGTGTGGCCAGTAATGGACAGATCTGTAACGGTCGCGGCACCTGTGACTGTGGAGTGTGTAAATGCACTGACCCAAAGTTTCAGGGTCCCACCTGTGAGATTTGCCCCACTTGTCCTGGAGTCTGCACAGAGCACAAGTGAGTGTAGAATGCAACTTTATTTATAACAATATATATGTAATCAAATTATTCAACGTCTTTCTAGATTGCAAGTGGCACAACAGCAAAATGCTCTCCTTATCATTCAGAGATCTCTAGTTCAAGTCTGGATGATTAAATAGCTGCCAGTGTCTGGGAGATGAGAGAGCAAAATTGGCTGTGCTCTCTCTAGTGTGGAAAGGTCAGCATACTTTCCCCATTTAATTTGAGCAACACTAGCCATTCAGTGCTGTCTGTGAGCTCATGCATACTGAAGATGGGCGAGAGAGCTTTTCTCCAAGCGTTTTACACTGATTCCTGATGTTGAAAAGATGTTTGAAAAGATGTGGTGGCTGAGTGAGGAAACCCTCCATTGTGTAGCCATCGTGTGATATGGGAGGAATCCCGATGGGTAGGAATTGGGCATGACTAAATTTTGGGAGAAAATTGGGGGAAAAATACAAAAAAAAATAAATGTTTTCAGCATCTTTCAATTTTGTATCATAATTTTCCTCTGATGTTTGTTGAAAAATCAGATCAATTTTGGTCCCACATATGCAAAGTTACCTTATCACCCTGTGCCTTGTACAGATCCTGTGTTCAGTGCCATGCATTTAAAACTGGTGAGTTGAAAGATAATTGTGAAGAGAAATGCAGCTACTTTAAACCAATCATGGTGAAGGAAAAGGAGAATCTTCCTCAGCCAAACAGCCAACCCTACCTCACACACTGCAAAGAGCGTGACGCCAATGACTGCTGGTTTTTCTTCACTTATGCCACCAAGAATGACAGTGTGGAGGTCTATGTGGTCGATAAGCTGGGTGAGTGGACCATGACCTTTTGTGCTAATGACAACATTTAATCATATTACAATAAATCTGTGAATGATTGTTTAATATTAGTGCTGTCAAATTACACATTAATGCATTAAAGAATTAATCGTAAAATTCTTAACAAAATTTTTTTTTGAAAATTAAAAAAAAAAAAAAAATTTTGACGCAGATTAAAAATTATTTAAATTAAGCAAACTAACAGCGCCATCAGCGGACACAAACGTTCTGAAATTGCCGTTACTCGTTTTTGGCTCCATTTCAATCGCAAGGGTCCCTAAGCTGTATCCCTGCTCCCTACACACTACACAGGGTACAGAATCCGAAGGGCTCTTCATAGGGAACTTGGTCACTAAAACAGCTCTATTTGAAATGCCCTGCAACGTCAACAGCAGACAGCAT
>JAOVVH010000029.1:10611246-10624770 GCA_028566435.1 Scorpiodoras heckelii | reverse complement strand
GTGGAGTTTTGCTCTCAGGTCAAGAACGTATTGAATTTTGTTTTTACTCTGTGAAGGTCCCTCCTCCCAATTTTCCCCTCACGATATCGAGAATGCCGCAAGGTCTACGTCCGTAGAGCAGTTCGAATGGGGAAAACCCCGTGGAGGCTTGCGGGACCTCTCGTATTTCAAACAAGAGGGGCTCGAGCCACTTATCCCAATTTTTCGTGTTCCCGTGCACAAACTTACGAATCATGTTCTTAAGGGTTTTATTAAATCGTTTGACCAGCCCATCGGTTTGCGGCTGGTAAACGCTGGTACAAATCGATTTAATCCCCAACAGTTCATACAGTTTGTGAAGTGTCCGTGACATAAACGTAGTGCCTTGGTCCGTCAGGATCTCTTTTGGGATCCCGACCTGGGAGATTACGCTACAAAGTGCTGCGTACAACACTGCGTGCTGAGATGTTGCACAGCGGCACTGCTTCCGGGTATCGCGTTGCGTAGTCCACAAGGACCAACACAAAGCGGTAGCCGCGTGCTGATCATTCTAATGGCCTGACGAGGTCCATGCCAACTCTCTCAAACGGGACCTCGATTAAAGGAAGCAGGCGCAATGGCACTTTTGGGGTGGATGGGGGATTCACTAGCTGACATTAACCCGGCCAATAGAAACGGGCCATTAGACGGAAAAGTGTCTTATCCTGTCCTAAATGTCCCGCCATCGGATTATAATGAGCCGCCTGGAATAGCATTTCCCAATGGCTTCTGGGCACCAACAACTGGGTGGTCACTTCCTGACTGTGAGTGTCCTGCGTCACTCGGTAAAGCCTGTCTTTAATAAAGGCAAAGTACGGAAAGAGAGTGCCGCGTCAGGGGAAATCCTCTGATCATCGATTACTCTCATTTGGTCAAAGGCGTGGCGGAGCGTCTCGTCGCGCGTCTACTCGAGGGGGAAATCCCCAACAGGGAATTCCCGGAGGGAGTAGGCCCCGCCTCTGTCTCCGTGTCCGGGTGACGCTGAGCTGACATCAACAAGGGGACCTCCGCTTCTCCAGCGAGCACTGCACGTCTCCTACGCCGTGCTAAGCTTGGGCAGGACCCATCTGCGCAGATTCCCCTCAACAGTTTAATAAAACCAGGTCAATTCGTACCCAAAATTAGCGGATGGGAGAGGCAGGGACTAACCGCCACCTCAACACTATGCTTTTCTCCCCTGAAATCTAGTATGATGGGAACTACAGGATACTTGTGAATATCCCCGTGCACACATTTAATCTTCACCTTTCCCACCATCTGTTGTGCATTTTCCTATGCCCTGCCTTGAACCAGGCTTTGGTGAATCACGGTTTGGCTGCACCCTGAATCCACCAAGGCCTGGTGTGTACTCTTGTACTCTTACCAGTATTACATATGTCCCAGCTCGATCGGGGCCGGCCTGCGACACATTGGGGATCCGGAACACTGCTCCGACCTCCATCACGGGGCACTGGCCCTGGAAATGCGTAGGGTCCCCGCAGCGCCAGCAGCCCGGCCCAGGCCTCCTACAGGACCAGGTACTCCATCATGCGGGCGGCTGGCAGCTGGTGAGCGGCGAGTTGGGCCTCCCCTGACAGCAGCGGAAGGAGAGGGGCAGCCCACTGATCCTTGCGCCAGCCCCACGCCTCAGCAGAACGCTCGAAGAGTTTGAGGAAGGCCTCCATGTCGTCTTGGGGCCCCCATCTTGGGAAGTGTCGGGGAGGCGCGGATGTCGAGGCTGGGGCGCTGGGAGTGCGCAGCAGGTCCCACAGCGCCTGTCAGTCCTCTGCCTGCATGGCGAGCAGGGCCTGGAACCTGCACTCATGGTCGTTCCGCAGGGAGTGGAAGACATCAGCCTGGGCCTGTTGCATGGCTGCGAGGGACTGGATGATGCAGCCCAGAGGTGAGGACTCCATGTCGGCGTTCTGATGAATCCCGGGTTTCGGCACCAGTGACACAGCAGAGACAATTTGGGTAACACAAATGAGCTTTATTTTTGGCTCTTCTAACACAAACTGGCTTTTCAGCCTTTAAACCTTTACACAGCTCTCTCGAGCTCTCCTTCTCTCTCGAGCTCTCCTTCTCTCTCCAGCTCTCTCTCTCTCCTGCGCTCTCCTCCGCCGGGCATTTAACCCCTCGCTCACCCACGCACACTCACAGCGAAGGAAACAACAGGTAATTAGTAAAGGGAAATAAGGGGCAGGTGCTGGTGATTTACCTTTTTTGGACGCTCCCGGCTCCGTCTCCCATTGCCAGATCCTGCCAGATCACGCACACGCTGCCACAATGCCATTGCCCCAAAACAAGGTAGATAGGGACCTTCTGCTAATGATACTTTTAGCCATTTTAGCCTTTGATGTTTTTTATTGACTTTTTTCTTTACCTTGTGATTAGTCTAACTACCGGTAATCAATATCATTAAGTAGCCTCTTTGGATCTCCTTATCACTGTTGTGCTGAGGGTCAGTCACAAACATTTGCTTGAACAGGACATTAATATACTAAAGAGAAAAATAAAATATGTAAATATTTGTTCAAAATAACTAATTTAACGGAGTATATGGATTTTAGAATATTGTACAAACTATGGCCTTTTCACATCCATTTTATTGTTTCACTAATTATCTTTAAATTTTGCCATATCAGAATTTTCATATTTATGTTTTATAATTTTTTTTAAACTTAACTCATTGTTACATATGTAAAATTTATAACAAGTAATTCATGTTCAATTTGTAAAAAAATCAATATAAACTACATCAAACAGTGTATTTAAAGGGGCTCAAATTTGTAAATATTTGTATATATATGCTTTTATGAGTGTTTTCTGTGTTTTACAAAATCCAAAAAAAACTGTTTGACAGTTTGCATAATGGTTGGGTAACATCATATTTGTTGGTTTCATTGTAATTTTTGATTGGTATATTCAACAGACTTAAAAAAATAAAATAAAATAAAAATTGTGCATGTTTATAAGTTTACTCAAGCTGGCTGGGTGTGAATAATTTCAGGTAATTTCTTATCACTTCTGGACAAGATGGCCTTTGTGAGGACTATGCCTATGCCCTAAAAGTGTAACTATGTTTTTTATATTTAACCTACACTGATAAGCCATAACATTAAAACCACTGGCAGGTGAAGGGAATAACATTGATTATCTCACTATAATGACATCTGTCATGGAGTGGGATATATTATGTAGTGAATAACAGTGATCACTCAAAGATGATGTGTTGAAAATGAGAAAAATTTGCAAGTGTAAGGAACTGAGCAACTTTGACAAGGGCCAAATTTTGATGGCTATACAGCTGGGTCAGAGCATCTCCAAAACTGCAGGTCTTGTGGGGTTTTCCCAGTATGCAGTGTTTAGTACCTTCAAAATTGGGCCAAGAAAAGGCAACAGGTAAACCAAGGCTCACTGATGCGCATGGGGGTTGAAGGCTAGCCTGTCTGGTTTAATCCCACAGAAGAGCTACTGTAGCAGAAATTGCTGAAAGTTTTAATGCTGGTTATGATAGAAAGGTGTCAGAACACACAGTTTATCACAGCTTGCTGTGTATGGGGCTGCTTAGTTGCAGACCACTCAGAGTGCCCATGGTGAACCCTGTACACCACTGAAAACACCTACAATAAGCATCAGAACTGGACCATGGAGCAATGGAAGGAGGTGGACTCGTCCGATGAATCATGTTTTCTTTTACATCATGTGGATGGTTGGGCGCTTGTATGTCAATTACCTGGGTAAGAGATGGCACCAGGATGCACTATGGGAAGAAGGCAAGCTTGTGGAGGCAGTGTGTTGCTCTGGGCAATGTTCTGCTGGGAAACCTTGGGTGCTGGAATTCATATGGATGTTAGTTTGACACATACCACCTACCTAAACATTGTTTCAGACCAAGTACACCCCTTCATGGCACCACTCTTCCCCAATGGCAGTGGCCGCTTTCAGCAGGATAAAACTGCAAAGATTGTTCAGGAATCTATTAAGAAACATGACTGCTTGGAAATCCTGGGTCCTGGAATTCATATGGATGACACTTTGACATATACCATCTTTGACATGTTTGCCAGATACCACAGCACACATTCAGAGCTTTCATATTCATATTAGGCATATGGTTTTAATGTTAGGGCTGATTGGTGTAAATGTTAATGTTAGATCAAGTGTGTGATCATTGTGATTGGGTCCTATTACATTGTGATTTACTGCTGCTGAGTCTAGAATGGACAAAAAAGCTGTGCTCAGAGGGTCTCATTGATTATCAAAATTAATCTTAAATTCTCCACCAATTGAGAAACAATGTCTAAAGAAACAATCAGGTGAGATGAAATCTGTATATTTGCAAAGAAATTCAGAATACAGCCCTGGGGATCTGTAAATACTTATTAGTATAATCAACTGGGCAGAGTTATTTTTTGTGGCTATGTACGTATGTTATGTTAATGCAGAGAACTTTAAATGAATTGAATTTGTCCATGTGTTTGTGTGATGTGTAGATTGTCATTATAAACTGCAATGCCTCCTCCTCTGCCAGTTGGAAGAGGCTGATGTATGAAATTGTATCCAGAAGGACTAGTTCAATTTAATGCTACATATACATTTGGTGCAATCCACGTTTCAGTTAAACAGAACATTGAAATCCTAATCAGTAATAGTTTCATTAACAATAAGCGCTTTAGATGTAAGAGACCTAATATTTAACAGCCCTAGCTTCAGATCAAAGATGCTGGCTGTGCTTTTAATTTGATCTAATTTTATGTTAATTAGGTTACTAAAACAAACTGACTGAGTATTTCTACATTTTATTTAGTGCAGGCACCAGACACAGTTTCATTATGGTGGAACCTGAAGGTGTGTTGTGGTATCAGGCACCAAGGCATTAGTAGCAGATGCTTTAAGTATTGGTTAAGTTCCAAGGTTGGGCAACCATGGATTGGACTTTTTGTCCAGTACATTCCACAGATGTTTGACTGGATTGAGATCTGGGGAGTTTGGAAGCCAAGACAACACCTAGATCCCTTGGTCATGTTTCTCAATCCATTTCAATTTTGCAGTGGTGTATGGGGGTCAGCATCAGCAGCTTTTACTTCCTGTATGCATCAGTAAGCCTTGCGTGCACAGGACCCTGTTGCTGGTTCATCATTTGTCCTTCTTTTGACTACTTTTGGTAGGTATACCAGGAACACCCGACAAGACCTGTGGGTTTAGAGATGGTTTGACCCAGTCATCTACCCATCACAGTTTCAAAACTCACTCAGATTCTTACTCTTGCCCATTTTTTTCTGCTTTCAACTTTCAACATTGAGAACTAACTTTACTTGCTGCCTAATATATGCTACCCCTTGACAGGTTCCATTATCAGGAGATAATCAATGTTATTCACTTCACCTGACACCTGTGTGAGATTTATATAAAGCCTTTCACACAAACCGAAGTCCACTTTACAATAAGAAACAAAGAAAACAAACAAGAAACAATAATAAACAGATAAATAACTACAATAAACAAAAAAAGAAAGAAAAACAATAAACCAGACCTAGATTAATCAGGAGTAGTGGTAGATGAAGAGAGGAAGCATTGAGAGAAAAGATTTTAAGAAAAGGTTTTAAGCTGGGTTTTAAAAGTAGAGAAAGAGGAACAGGAGAGAATAGTAGACAGAAGGGCATTCCAGAGAGAGGGGGCAGAAACACTAAATGATCTGCCAACCATGTTGGACAACCTGAACCTGGGGACAGCGAGGAGACCAGTATCAGAGGACCTTAGTTTGTGCAGAGGGATGTAGGGATGGAGCAATTCTACAAAGTATGAGGGTGCAAGACCATGAAGTGCTTTAAAAGTAAGAAGAAATAGTTTTTAACTTAATGCATTTAACTATAGGTAACCATTGTAACTGTTGAAGAATGGGAGTGATGTGTGCAGATTTTTAAAAGGGATTTCAAGACTCTTGCAGCAGCATTTTGTATACGCTAGAGGGGGCAGAGAGATTTGGAGAGTAAACCATACAGAAGAGATCTGCGATAATTTAGCCTTGAGGATCAAGGATATGAACCAGGATCTCAGCATCCTTGAGGAACAGTATCCAGTGGAGGCAGGCAATGTTATGGAAATGGCAATATGTATAGGGGTGTCATTAACAACCAGTACAGAACTGGAGAATGAGGAAATGGCGGATTTGGAACCTGTAATCAGAAATTCAGACTTGTTGACATTTAAATTGGCACGTAGCCAGGCATTTAATTCCTGAACACAAGACATAAGAGTGGGCACTGGTAAAGCATCAGAAGATTTAATGTTAACATAGATTTGAGTGTCATCTACATAGCAATGGAATTTGAGATTATGACAATAAATAATATCTGCAAGGGGCAGGATATAGATGATAAACAGCAAGGGGCCAAGAACAGATCCTTGGGGAATACCCTGATTACAGGAGCCGTCTCAGACGTATACCTCCCTATACAAATGAATCGTCACATATCTGTTAAGTATGATTTGAACCAGAGACAGAATAGCGCCAGCATAACCGATATTTGAGTCATGTAATTAGAATATTATGATGAACTGTGTGGAAAGCTGCAGCAAGGTCAGGTAGTAGCAGAATGGCAGCAGAACCAAAGTCAGACTACAGAAGAAAATCATTAAAAATGTAGAGAACTGTTTCTGTGCTATGATGGAGCAGAAACCAAATTGAAAAGTCTCAAATAGATTGTTGGTGTTCAGAAAGTCAAGCAGCTAAGTGGCCATGACTCTCTAAAACTTTGGAGAAAAATGGCAAGTTGGAAATAGGTCTGAAGTTACCTGTAGTTAAACTGTCAAGACCTGTTTTCTTGATAATGGGAGTGGCGGCAGCTAATTTCAGAGCAGGTGGGACATAACCAGATGCGAGTGACAGATTGATATAACATGACAGATAAGATTAGAGGTGTTTAAGAGACAGCACTTCAAAAGTGAGGTGGGAGTAGGATCAAGCTGAGATGACGTTGATTTGGAATTGGATATTATCTCAGTGATAAAATCAGAATCAAAAGAGGAAAAGTTGGAAAGGGTATGAGCAGGTGAACTAACGATAGAAGGAAAACAATCAGAAAAGGTGAACTTTGGGAAATCATAGTAAATGAATCTGAATTAGAGAATACTAATTCCAAAATATGACCATGTTTATGGGTAGGGAAGTCCACACGTTGAGATAAACTGAAACAACTCAGCAGAGCCAGAAAGTTAACAGCTAGAAGTACACAGAATCCTGGTGAATATTGAAGTCAGCAAGCACAATTAGAGATGTAGATAAAGAGTTGATGACAGTCAGCACCTCACTGAATTCTAACAGAAATTCAGTTATAGAGCATTTAGGTGGCCAATAGACAAGTAATATTATGGATGGGAAAAAACCAGAAACCTTTAAGGCCATATATTCCAAAGAAAGTAACTCCTGAAGTTTACATAAACTAAGACACATTTTCATGAAATAATACTGCCAGACCACCACCCCTACTCAATAACCTGAGGGTGCAGAGGTATTTATAGCCAGGAGGAGTGGCTGCGTTAAGGTAGGTATATTTACCCAGCACTTGCCATGTTTCAGTTAAAAAGAACAAGTCTAGATGATACTGTCCATAAGTGATAGAACATTACGCAAAGCTGAGTTAAGCAGGCAAGATGAAACAGACGGAGAAGAAGAAGTCTTCAGCAAGGTATCAGATCGGGGAATCTCACACAACACCTATATCCACTCCTAGGCTTGGTTTGATGACATGACTATATCAGTACTATATCCAACTATATCCATGACCAATGGTCCAGATAGTGGGAATACTGGCAGTCGAGGATTTAAGAGGAGTAGGTCTGCATTTTGTTCCATGGTGAATGTAGCGTGGTCATTGAGTGATGCCAGTAGAGTGGGAGAAGTTGTAAATAGAAGAGTCAAGATGATAGTGAGCACATAAACAGAGGAGATCAGCTGATGAGCAGACAAACTGAAGACTATCATTGTGGTCGAAAAGACCATGAGTAGTGGATCCAAGGTCAAGGATGGCAAAAAGCATCCTGTAAATTCAGAATGGGACATAAGCCCTTGTCTGGTAGGCAGAGAGGAGAGATGAAGCTTAAAGCACTGAAGACTTGTAAATCTTCTAGAAGGTAGAGGTTGAGAATCGTTCCGTCTTACCCAGGAGGGAGGGGCTGGATGACAGAGCTGCTCTCCTATCTGGGTGAAGATGGGTGGGCTACTGAGGATTCCACCATCAGTGGTACAAAAACCTGAAAGGTCTTCACACAAGAAAGTGAGAATGGTGAACTTGGAAGATGTGATCACTGCTGTGATTGGTCTGTCAGCCATCTGCCAGACATGATACTGCCATTTCAGTGATACTGTTCCCAAACTTTGGAACTCTCTATCTCAATCTCTTTGTGACTGCTCTACCTTCTACCTTCTCTTCTTTCAGAGTTCAACTTCCTCTTTGCTGCTCACTACTCTTCTGCATCTATGTATTAGGTCCTATATTTACACCCCCCCCCATTCTTCTTGGTCTTATTATTATTAAATCATTTTGAAAAACAAATAATTTTGTATTATGAATTTTCAAAAGGACTTAGTTGTATGCATATTGGTTATACAGAAATATATTTTACAAAGGCCATGTATTAAATGAACCAAAACAATACAAGTTATTATCTAATCAAAGCTCAATCAAACCTTGCTAAAGTTTAAAGAATGGTCAAGTAGATGTCAGTAGTTGGCTGGCTATAGCTATCAGCACAGCCATAACATTACCTTGCTATTGCTATCAGTCTACAGTAACATTCACTAGCTAAAGCTAATTTGTTTGATACTCATGTCAGAATCCTGCAAATAAATATGTAAATGTTTTGTAGTTCTAAATGCACTCCCACACCATAAGAAATGTGCACATGTTGCATGCATATAATTAAGCATTTATTTTATTTCTGATCCATCTCACATGCCAAAGCTATGCAAGATGGCTACTTAAACTTTTATAGTCTACACCGTTAGCCACATTAAAATGACACAATTTCCTGGATTTGGAAAAGACGTTGGTCTGTAAGGAGAGATGAACTGAGCATGGAGATCTGTAGCCATTTGGTGTGAGATGCAACTTAGTGTTCTGCATAGTGGATAGAAGCAGATCCTCAGTGCTCACCAATTTCTTCCTTAAAACATAATGCCAACGTGGGCCTTTGGGAGTCAGTCATTTTATTATGAATAGAACGCCTCATAAAATGTCTGCCTTCCAAAATCCAGCAGTGGTAATTTGCTTCAAGGAACTAAAACTTCATAGCAATAGTAGCAGGATGCTTTACATCTGTAGAGACCACGAAACAGGTAACCTTACCTCATGTAGATCACCCGGGTTTTCAGATATATCTGAATACGATTAAGATTAGGACTGGCATTAATCTCTCTAAAGAGGATGAATCTGTAGTAGCAGGCTTTAAGTTCAGAATTCTAACAGTGCTTGCTGCTTTGGTCACCCTTACCAACACAAGTCATTTTTGTGCAGAGATTAGCCCACCATGCAGAGATCATCTCAGTGATTGGCTTTCCACTAAATATAAGTGAGACAGACAATTGATGGGCTACATTCAACTCTAAACCTAGCAAGTGCACAAAGATGTACTTAGTAAACTAGCTAATCACAGTGTAGGTACAAGATAAGTGGCCTAACCAAGTGGCCCAGTTGTATATATATATACACTTTTACAATTCTGTTTTTTTTTTTATTCCAAGATGATCAGTTTCATGTGTAAAAGACTTGTTTAGACAACATACACGTAATAGATATTGAATTATGTGCACACAAATGACTGAAAGACTCTCTTTTTGTGCTGTTCAAACACTTAATGCCCTGGCTTTATTCAACATTTTTCTTCATATTAAATTAATTAAATAATCTATGTGGGATAGGTGAGGGTGGGCCCAGAACATAAAAAAACCCTTATAGACTGAATGTCTTTGGAATGGGCATTCAGACCGTGGTACATACATAAGTACAAGTAGCCTTGTGAAGTACTATCCTCTTCATGGAAGAGAACTCTCGCAGTTTCCAAAGGAAAGCGCCACAACATCTGGTGGGAGAATTCTTACAGAGGAAAAAAGTCCTTTGCTTGTTTCTCTTATTTTTCTTACAAACTAGAATGATGTATACAAAGATCCTACTATTAACCCCTAAACACTCCCAGACATTTTTCCCCTTACATTCATAAAAAACCAGAGAAAATAATTTTAAAAGCCACATAAAAACCATAATCTTCAAAGAACATGAGGAAAATTAATAAAAATGGAAAATAAAAACAGCACTGAGATATACACATACACACAGACCCACAAATATTTGGACACTGAAAAAGTAGTTATTTTAACTGATTACCACAGCATATTGGAGATGAATAATGAATTTAAGCTCATTGTGCAGACTTTCAACTTTAATGTGAGGGCATTTACATACTGAATGAATGATTTAGGAATTACAACACTTTATGTGTAATTCCCCCTTTTTAAGGGATAAGAAGTAACTTGGCAAATGCTGCTCAACTGTTCCATGGCCAGATGTGTTATTTTCTCATTATTTCACTTACAAGTACGCATACAGGTCTAGAGGTTTGACTTCAGTTGTGGCATTTGCATTTATAATCTGTTGCTTTTCTACCTAATGATGGCTTTCATCATTAGGTAGAAAAATATGAGATAGCAAACATCAGAGATAGCAAAAAAAACATTGTGACCAAATCAATTATTTGGTACATTCTTAAAACAAAAGAATGCAGTGGTGAGTTCAAGAACACTGAACGGCCCTGAGGACCACAGAAAACAACTGCAGTAGATGATCGAAGAATTCTTTCCCTGAGGAAGAAAAAACATTTGGCTGGATCAAGAACACCGTCCAGGAGGTAGAAGTAGCTGTATCAAAATAAACAATCAAGAGAAGCTTTCACAAGAGTATATACAGAGGGTTGTGTAAAATGTAAATCATTGGTATGCCTAAAAAAACGATCTTGTGTCAAAGTGACAGAAAGAAAAGAGTATGGAGAAAAGAAGGAAATGCTTATGATCCAAAGCATACGTCAATGTATGCTGTGGGCATGAATGGCTGGCAATGGAACTGGTTCCCTTTTATTTATTGATTATGTGACTGTTGACTAAAGTAATAGGATTTCTGAAATGTTCAAGGCTACACTAACTACTCAGATTCAAACAAATGCTTCAAAAACCACTGGACAGTGCTTTACAGTGCAGATGCTCAATGACTCGGATAATATTTTGCAAGCAATCCTTGACTTTTTTTAAGGCAAAGAAGTGGAATGTTCTGTGCTGGCAAGTCAAACACCTGACGAGAAACCAACTGAGTATTGATTTCACTTGCTGAAGACAAAATGTTCCACAAACTAATAGGAATTGCTATAGTAAAACCCTGGGAAGAAACCCAGCATCTGGTCATCTGTTGATGTCAATGGTTTGCAGGCTTTAGACAGTCACTGGGTACAAAGATTTGCAACCAGGTATTAAAAATGAAAATTTTATTTATGATTGTTTGTCTAATTACTTTTGGTCCTTTAAACTGGGCCAAAAATTACTCTGCATTATCAAAGTTCATTAATTAATTTCAAGTCCAATGTACTGTGGTAGAAAGCTAAATTCAGGCCTTTCACTCTTCTCTCTCCCTCTGTGTATGTATACATATTCTTACGGATGGGAATGTTGGTTCAAGGTCAACGGTGGTTCAAATCTCAGATAAACGGTAGGCCCTTCACAATGACCACACATTTGTTTTTCTGAAACCCTGCAATGCAAGGGAGTTTGGAGAAAATGTTGGATTGTTTAAAAAGGGAGCCTAATTTCCTGAACAGAGTGATCACAGGAGATGTATCATGGGTGTTTGAGTACAATCCTGAGACAAAAATACTGAAAAGTGCTGAATGGCATAACCTTGCCCAAAGAAAGTTCGCATGAGTGAACCAAAAATCAAGTCACTGTTCATTATCTATTTGATTCTTAAGTGGTAGTCTATAAAGAAGTTGTACCAGGAGGCCAAGATTAAAACATGTTTGAAAGGCCACCACTTTGGCAGAGTAAAGAACCTCCCATAGAGCTGTGACCGAGACTCTGAACACCCTCACATTTGACAAGTTTAAGCACCAACTTGCCAACATTGGCAAAGGCACTGGGAGCATTGTGTGTGGATCATATTTTGAAGATGATCAAATTGACTTCAATTTTTTCATTACTTTTTTTTTCTCTACCCTCATTGTCCATTTACTCAGTTCCACTTACCAAATAGCTGCACTTTGTACTTCTACAATTACAGACTGCAGTCAATCTGTTTTTCTACATACTTTGTTAGTCCCCTTTCCTCTGTTCTGTAATGCTCAGGACTCCCACAGGACCAGCACAGATCATGTACTATTTGGGTGATGGATCATTCTCAACACTGCAGTGACACTGATCTGGTAATGACAATAGTCCACCAACCAAAAATGTCCAGTCACCAGCATCCTGTAGGCAGCATCCTGTGAGCACTGATGAAGGATTAGAGGATGACTAACACAAACTGTACAACAGATGAGCACCTGTCTCTGATTTTACATCTACACGGGAGCAATATGGTGGATGTGTCTCATAGAGTGCACAGTAAGTGAACAGTGTTTAAAACCTCCAGCAGCACTGTTATGTCTGATCCACTCATTTCAGAACACACTAACACACCACCACCACCATGTCAGTGTCAATACAGTGCTGAGAATGATCCACCAGCCAAATAGTACCTGATAGGTGGTCCTGATCATTAGAGAACAGAGTAAAGGGGACAAACAAAGTACACTATATTACCAAAAGCATTCACTCGCCCATCCAAATAATTGAATTCAGGTGTTCCAATCACTTCCATGGACAGAGGTGTATAAAATCAAGTACTTCTCAGCAGCTCAGTGAATTCCAGTGTGGTACCGTGATAGGATGCCACCTGTGACACTTGTAGTAGAATGGGTTGTACTAAATGTGAGCTCAATGATTTTAAACATGTTATTGCCATTGGGGCCACCTTTGCCACAAGTCAGTTTGTGTGATTTCTGTATTGGTCAACTGTAATTTTTGGGCCTGTTTTTAGGGTTTACTCAGATATTAATGCCACAGCATACAAAGTGATTTTAGACAATTGTACATTTCCAACTTAAGTCTGAGGAAGGCCCTGTCCTTTTCCCCAGATGACTTTTTTCCTGTCCACAAAGCAAGGTCCATAAAGACAGGGCTTGATGAGTTTTCTATGGCAGAACCCCTTGATTTCTTCCTTACCAATCGTACCAAACCATGTATTTTTTATCTGGGTTTTTTGTGGAGGGGCAATTTCATGCTGCAACACATTTAGGCCTCTTAGTTCTAGTGAAGGGATGCTCACCAGAACTAAGAGGCCATAGGCCAGTGGTGCCCAATCTTATCCATAAAGGGCCGGTGTGGGTGCAGGTTTTCCTTCCAACCAAGCAGGAGCCACACCTCATTCCACCTGCTTTTAATCCACG
>JAOVVH010000029.1:10429825-10446213 GCA_028566435.1 Scorpiodoras heckelii | reverse complement strand
ACTTTTATCAAATAAAGTCAAGTGAATAATGAGGCAACATTCAACAGTTGTTTCTGTTAAAATAGACCAGTGATAAATGGCAATAACGTTTTCAATGGTCCTAGGATGGCTACCTGCGTGTACAACGCAAATCAAAATGTGCGTTAAAACCGCGATTAATGCGTGATTACCGTGATTAAATGCGTGACAGCACTAATTAGCACCCAATAACAGTGTAAGTACTTAATCATGTCTCTTTCTTGTTGCAATAAATATATTCTTTCTGTGTATGTATGTTCCATGTGGGGGTAACATTAGGTGATGTGAACGGGTTTCTGGAAGAGATGGAATATGACAGCAGAGCACGCAGAGGATAAAACTTTTCAATCAATTTTTGAATCAAAACCCAAAATAATTTTTTTGTGATCTTAAAAGATTTAATTGTTGAATGCCTCGATGTTTGAAATGCTTGAAATATGTTTGAAAAGTTGAATGACCCCAGATTTGGCCGAACCATTGATCAAAAAACCTCTGGAAAAGTTTGAAGGCCACCTATTACGAAAATAAATATCAAAACAGCAGAAGTTGTTCTGACCCAGCCAGTTTTTAGTTTTATTATCTTATGGATAATGTAGTCGGAGAGCAATTATTGGTGAGCATGACTTGCTACCGTGTGGATGTAGGGTTGGCGGATAAATTGCCTGAGGCTCCTGTTCCTACTCAAGAGGATAGCAGCATTGGTCTTAACAGCTAACGCTAACATAACAACTTTAGCTAACATTAGCATTGACATTGCTTTGGGCAAGTAAATGCGCATCACTTTATTTTGCGTCCATGTAAACAGTTAAGTTGGAATCTCTAATCAGAATGATTTCAGAAGAAATATTGTCCATATAACCGCAGCTATTATTTTCTAGATTTAATCCAAATGCCAGTTAAAAGTCAGTATGAAGTTTAGGTATATTATTATACAGGGTGAGTCAAAAGATGTAGGACACTTTTTTTAGTTGCAGGACTTTTATTTACAAACGAAAGAGAAAATGACATATCTGAATACCCCAGGAAGTAATGGGTGAGGGGGGCTATCTTATAGGCTATGTCCAGAACATGGCTGCCATGTGTTGGTAACTTTTGAAAGTGTCCTGTGACTTTTGACTCACCCTGTAGACAACTACAATGCCTCCTCTGCCAGTTTAATAAGGGCATTGTATGTAACTGTATCTAGCAGGGCTAGCTTCATATAATGCTGCATAGTCATTTGGTCTAATCCAAGTTTCATTAACACTGTTCATTAAATCCCTGATCAGTATTCATTTCATTTACGCTTTAGATATAAAGGTCTAATATTTATTTGGCTGCACAGTCAGATCGTATGTTATGTTAATTAGGGCTGGGCTATATGACCAAAAAACTCATATCTCGATATACCTAAAAGAAATGGCGAGATACGATACGATACAACATTATGAAAACCATAACAAAATATAATATCAAAGTATTAGTGTTTATTTGTAACACCAAAAAGAACATGCTGCATTATCTAACTGTAATTTTCAAACTGTATGTTTAAGAAATATTTGCTGCAATGCTGTTGTAACTAAGTGCATCTTGTAATGTAAGTTGCTTCAAACTTAAATTATCTGCAGGCCATACCTAAAATTAAAAAACATAAATAACAAAGAAATAAATCATAAATAACAAAGAAAAGTAAGTTAAACAGAGTTCAATTTAAGAAAAGCTGTGTGCATTGTCTCTATCTATTCTTTAGTGCAGGTTTTGGGACAGGAACACAAGCATATCAACAGTGTCTGGTTTCAGAGATGCCCTGTGACATGTCACAATATTACCACTGGTGCTAAACGCCCTTTCAGAAGGGGAACTTGTGGCTGGAACACAGAGATATTTTTTTGCCAAATGGCTGAGCTTTGGAAACATTGCTTCATGACACTTCCACCATTCCAGTGGATCTTCTTCACCATCTAACTTAGCAAGCTGTAAGTAGGTGGACAGTTCCATAGTAATGGTGTCCCTCTGTGATTCAGTAGATGAGGATGATGTTGAGGATGGGGAGGGTATACTACTTTTAAAGAAACTGCAAAGTGTGTTTTGTTTTCTTAACTACTGATGGTTCTGATGGTCCAACTGTTTCTTTGTGAGGTGTTATATTTGTTGTCAGTGATGAACAAGGTGGTTCCATTGCTTCCTCAGACAGTGCTGTGTCAGACTGTGAGCTGCCCTGGCCAGTCAGAAGGGACTCCACCTCTGAAAGCACTCAGCCCTTGACATTTTCAACATTGTCAGGGCCAATATCTTGAACCTGGGGTCCCTGAAGGATGCCATGTCCAATAGCTTGTTTGTGTCATGATCATCAAACTTTTCATTGAGATAATCCAGAATAGAGGATTGATGGATTTTTGTAAGTGCAGTGTCCTCTTACAGAAGTGCCCGAATGCTGGTGTTGAATAAATGCAGCACTGGATTGATGTAGGAGACTGTAACATACTCCTCACCTGATAAAGCATCTGTAATCTCCTGGAGGGGACTTAAGACCTTGTTTATGGACTCCAGGACCTTTACATCTTGCCAGGTGGGAACAAGAGTCTGTGTTTTCTTAGCAGAAGACAAAACTTTAGCAATAGCTTGCTCCAGCACCCTCTGTATCATTTTTTGCCTCGATCCCCACCTGGTAGGAGACTCTGTGATAAGTTGGTGTGCAGGCAGACTAAGATGTTGTTGAGCTGTGGCCAAGTATCTTCTCCTTTTCCAGCTAAATGAAAAACTGCTGACAATCTTCTTGCACAAAGCTACAACACTGTCTATGCGTGGGTCTTTTATAGTTCTTTCTGTTGGAGTAGAGAAAAATTGGTAGAAAATAAAGGCATCCGTCATTATTATGAAGGTAAAATAATACTAACAAAGTTCATTAAACAAATTCTAGTGCACATCATCTTTCCAAACATTCCAAGTAATTTCAGACATAAGAATTTAAAAAATAAATAAAAAAATAATAATAAAATCAGCTACAGACACAAGTTAATTTTTCACAATGTATTTCCATATTGATCCATAATATGCTTATTTCCATAATGTGCTTTCATTATTGTTGATACACTAAAAATAATCAAATGCCTGATGATATCTCACCAGTTTAAATAAAAATGTTGCCTTGGCAAACTACACTAAAAAAACGATTCATGATTCAATTGGTATCTCATCAATTGAATTATGAGTCATTTTTTCAGAGCAGGTTACAAAGGCAACATTTACTTTAGTCATGAAGAAGTTCTCCGGATTATTGTTGCTGAGATTAACGTTACTTACCTATTGCTAAGTGCAAGTGATGACCAAAACACTGCAGCCTCGTCCATTTGTTTAAGCTGATGGCTTTAACAATGTTGCTCGCATTGTCCTTTGAGATAGACTTGCTTTTGCTCTTGTAATCTCCAGGATTTTCGAGCATCTTGTAGTCCTGTGTGATGACTTCAGCTGTGTGGTCATTTGGAAAGTGACAGGTTTGCAGTCAGTAACTTTTTAGCTTTCAGTCTTCAATGAAATGTACTGTAAGACTTGTGTATGGTTCACATGTTCTACTCAACCACAAATGGTGGTGAAGTACGTAGCTTGTGTTAACTTTTGTGAAATCTCATTTTGAATGTCATTGTAAAGTTTAGGCAGTGCCTGTTTCGTAAAGTAAGTATTTACGTGCAGGAAGCTCATACTTGGGGTCAATGATTTTAAGTAACCTCTTGAAATCTTCTTTCTCTGTTGTGCTTAAAGGCACCATGTACTGAGCCAAATAGTATGCCACAGCAGATGTTATTTTGTGCCACCTTTTGCTCATTTTCTCATATGGTATAACCCTTGAAAAAGAAGTTGCCAGTGTTACTTGCTTTCCTCTGTCAGAGGAGGAGGTTTTACCCGACTTAGTCTGCTCCTCTTCATGTTATTTTACTGACTGAGCAAACTGCTGTGGATGGTGTAGTTTTTTTTTTTTTTTTTTTAATTTGCACAAAACTTTACTCAGTTCAGCACATCATCCCTGTGAAAGCCAAACCATTTCCACACAAATAACCCATGCTCTTTTTTGGAATTAAAGCTTTGCCACTGGTTTCATTTTTGTCCATTCAGTTATCAGAGAGGTAGACCTGAGTGAGCGTGATAAATGTGCTGAGAACTGCTACAGCGACATAAACAAACAGTGGCAGGGCAGCGTGGTGTATGCGTGCACGCATGCATTGCATGGTGGTGGTGGTGCGCGCACAAGAGAAAAACAGAGCTGAACTGGACATTTGTTCGCTGTTTTAAATTTACTCAGATGTAAACATGCGTATTCTTGGCATACTCGATATATGCCAAAAGAAATATGGTCATTTTCAAAATTGTGTAAAAAAATACTACCAAATATATCGATATTTACGATATTTCCCCCAGTTCAAATGTTAATTAGGTTACCAAGACAAACTTATTTCTGCATTTTTGTTTAACTCAAGAAGAGAGACAGTCTCAGTATGGTGGAACCTGAGTGTTGACTGAAGGCAGCCAGCAGACAGTCTGTTTAGCCTTTTGTCGGCCCCCTGGCCAAGGTTTTAGATTGTCATTGATTAACCAGGCCTGTTTGCAACTGGCATATTCAACTGGCATATTGTTTCCTGTCCTCAGACCTCCTCACATCATCTCACCAGAGGGCTTGGATTTTGTTAAAAAGCTTCAGCTTTTAAAGTGTGTTTTAGTCTCACCTACTGCATATCTGCCTAAAATCTCCACCAACATTTAATGGTTTAACATAGAATCTGTCCTGCTGCAGTTCTTCAATTGGCCAGACATACCCAAGGAGGCGGAGTCTATGGTGTTTCCTTCTCTGCTTGCTGTTCAGTATATCTGCTGCTGGACTGATCGTAAGTATAAAGAGACATACATGCTCTTTTCTCTCAAGGTTTTCTCTGGCGTTCTCTTTGCTTCTTCTCTTCCCTGATATTCTAACTCATTTTGTCTGCAGGCGGGGACGTGGTCTAAGGCACAAGTGTATGGAGGGATCTATGCTGCTTGGGTGGCCATGCTGCTGCTGGTCATGGTGACTCTGGCCAGAGCACTCTACTGGACCTGCCTACGGGTCAGCCAACCCCTGCAGAACTTCACATAGAGGGGGGGGGGGTGAAGGAAAGGAATGGAATGGTAGCAGGGAGAGACTAGTGGATGGAGTCAGACTGGTGGTAAATTGTCCGGGAAAACTGCTGTTAAATACAGTAAGGGATGAAATGAAGGTTTGAAGGATTGGGCTGAAAATAGTTATTTGTTTTAAGTAAATATTTATTGAGCTGAACATTGGATCCAGTGGTTTTACCGATGACTGTGCGCAGACCTACTGACACCAAATTCCTGTGGCCCTGAATCTTGCACGTAACACATACTTTTATGGAAGACTGTCTCATCAGTGGTGGTAGGAATCTAGTAGATTATTTCGCACAGTTGAGAAACTATCTGATAGACACATACCCTCGCACTTAACTGGAAATCTGCCTCAACACAAGAGCATCAGAGGTGTTGAATAGACTTTAGTCTTGACAGATTAGTTCTGTTTTGATGTAATGAACAGTCATAAATGTCAGAATAAGTGTATTTGTGAACGCTGTTGGTGCATCTGCAGTGAAAGCATAAAGAGGCCAGACGGAGACAGAGAGTGCCTGCTATCTGTCCTCCACAGCAGTGCTATGTTTCAAGACACCCATCCACACCCACCTCCATTCTCAGTACACTTATAAACACATACTAACTCCTAATCTGTGATTATACATAGGCATAACTATATATTGTGAAATTAAATTAGTTAGCATTAATCCAAAAATTGCCATATATTATGAAATTTTGGGACCTCATAATTACCATAAATCAGTAATTGTGAATTCAGAGCAGAAGTCCTGAGGTGTTTTTTAATTTGTATTTACATGCTTGCCAGATATAGTAAAAAAAAAATTATCACCAATTTTTGATGCACTTTCACTTTAGGTCTATGTGAAGCAATTAATAGCATAATATAGTCAGTAAGCATGATTGTCATACTGCTAATAAATTTCAAATAAGAATTGCACACATGCACATACAGAACCTTGTCACCAATGTACTTAAGTTCCATAAGGGGAGCTGTAGTAACATAATTTTAGTTTTATTTGTTCTGTTTCACACATCACAAAACCTCCATGTGCTACAAAAAAAATCCCATTTTATCATTCTGACATATCTATACACCTGGATGAATAGTCTCACATTCCCAGTTTTATTTAAAAGTAATCTTTTATTCTTTTTTCTTCAGGGTGAATATTTGTTATTCTTTTAATTACTGCACCATTGCACTAGGAGGATCTAGCATTTCCTTGAAAACCTTTTTTTCTGGAAACACTACAGCATTTTTTTTTTTTACATTAGTTTCCATCTACTAGCCATATGAATAATTACTGTAATCTGTACAGCCACTCTGCTTGATGCAGAACTGCAAAGCTCAAAGGTTTGTGTTAGGCATTCTCTTATTTATGATTTGAAGGATGTTGAAGTCACCAGTACAAAAAAAATTGTAATATCATTGAATATGCTACAGCTGTGGTCATATGAAATGTGCTAATCACATATGTGTTTTTGTATTTAACTGCTGTTTGTTAAAACTCAGTTTAGGACTTTGGTCACCTCTTCTATCTTTTTAATTTTATTTAAAAATCTTTGCAGAATGTTTTGCTGTTCTTTAATTTCTCCTTGGCACATCGCACCATGGGTGCCTACTAATTATGGAATTTCAAAGTAATTTTTGTAGGTAGTCCACATTTTTCCCTCAAGTCTAGCACATTTGCAGGAATTATGTAGTAAAGGGACAGATGTGAATTGCTGGTCTTTATCTGTGATTTCTGTGCTATGTTTAGCAATTTCTGTTCTGACACACCTGATTGAAAAAAATCAGGTAATTATTAAACACTGTTGCCTGATTCATTGTATGAGGTCCAAAAGTGCAGGACTATGAGTGAAAAATACTGCTCTAAATGGTGAATAGATGCCTCCTCTAAAAACATAGTGAACAAAGTTAGCGTAAAATCACCAAGAATTGAATGGATTTAAGGCTTAATGAAGGTCATGTACAAAATGTATCTGATGCCACTGAAAGATGATGTGCTGCAAGACTGGCTTCTGGGTTTACACTGCTGAAATGCATATTACTCTGTGATTAGTGGTGTGATTGTTTACAGTGATTAGAAAATCTATGATATTAACATTGTCATTGATGATTCAATTAAAATTGTATTGACATAAATGTCACTAAAATGTATGAATTTTTCATTCTGCTTCACACCTACTCCAAAATAAGATGGCTGATTAGATAAAACATCTTAGTGTTTTATTCCTAAAGCCAGGGCCAGAGGTGCCTAGTGTCCTAAACTGTATACTTTAAGGATATAAGTACTGATACAATCTTATTTATGCCAAGGGCAATGAGACCAGTATGAGGCTTTTCTCTGAGTTTGTTTTCAAATGATATGTTTGTTACAAGGCATGAAAACTATATAAAATATAAGAAAACAGTCATTTCAGTGCTTTCAGTGCTTTTTTTATTCACACGCATTCACTAATTTACTTTGACATTTAGCTATCAGATGTTAGGAAAATTCAAGTAGCCTTTTTTTCTCAGACACACTTGTCTCTTATTTCATGCGGATGTATTTTTTCCCTCAGACAAACAGTGTAACAGAGATGAGAAACATGCAAAAAGCTTTCAGAAACCACAAATCCCTTAGCCCAGGAGATAACAGAGAGAAAGAAGTAGGAGGGGGTCAATGAGAAAAGCCAGCATTAACGGAAGAAAGGGAACTGATACAGACAAAGAATGTAACTCTCAGAAGCAAAGAGAGACAGGAGAAGTAGAGAAGTTTGTGTGTTTCCCCTATAGCTCTGTTTAAGTGGCTTTGCGCAGCTGATATTTTTTAGTATGCTTACACTCCTCCAACACACACACAAACACAAATGATCAATAACACATACATATATCCTATACTGAAACATGTATAAACACTCACAAGCCTTCTGTAAGCATAATGGGAGCAAGTCCCCAAACATAAACACACCACCAAAAGAGGTTTTTTTCCCTGCTTACTGCAAAGGATCACTGACCCTGTATAAACACATGGCAACTTCATCCTCTTCGGTACTAAAAGGATTCAGTCTTTAAGACAAGCAGCATGACCTTGCACTCGTTATTAAAACTGGTCTGTTCTCAGCATGAAGAAGAATTAACAGAGAGGCTTAAAAAAAGAGGGCTTGACAGATTTGCTAAAGGATGAAGGAGATGTGGATGAGATGGAGGGCTAAGTAGCTTTAGAATAGTCAGTGTTGAAGCAATCGACTGATCTCACCAACAGTTTACTTCTGCTTTGAGAAGGTCTTATTATTAAAATGAACTGATACATTGTAAATGCTGTCATAAGTGAAAACCTTTATTACTGTAGAGGTTCACTTAAGCATGCCATAACTCTACACCATAACATGGTCTGTGTGTGTGTCCCTGTATGGTCTCACCATCACTAAAAGCATGCATTCAACTCAATTAGTGGCATGCATTATTAATGTCTGTCTAGAGATGTATTTGTTTGTACACTGAAATTAAAAGCCTCTTGTGTCATATCACACCTTGGGGGGGGGGGGCGTTAGGAGTAGCTCATAAATCTTTGTAAATGTTTGAGCTTAGTTTGTATGTTGCTCGTTAAATGTTTGATTTTAGCTCCATATTCATAGTAAAGGTATCATTTTAACATCTAAAACCAAAATGAAGCATTTATTTCATGTGTGATGGGGATGTGCATGCTATCACCAAACTGTTGATTCAGGTGAGGCAATGTTAACTAAATGCTAGCTAATATAGCTCACCTTATTTGTTAATCTAACATTCTAGCCAAGTTTGCTGATATGTTTGAGTCAGAGTTTTATATGTTTTTAATCCGAGTGCTTTTGAAATAAGTTTTAGTTAGCTAAATAGCTATCCACACTCTTGCCAGGGAATTTTCTGGCACAATCACTTTTAAGTAATTGACTGCAATATTTTCTATAATACTGTCTGCTATAATAAGGTTGCAGCTCAAAAATGTCAGTTTGAACAATTGTTTAGCTTACCGTACTTTATTTGATGATGTTAATATTTGGCAACTAAGATTTCAGTGTAATGGAAGTGATAACATGCCATAAAGAAAAAAAAAACAAGAAATATAGAACTGTTTCTGTCTTTCTGTTCAACGCTAGGGTTCATTTCTCATTATAGTGTTTCATCATGTTGTTTGTTGGATAGCTTTATGATAAATTATTATTTTATTATATTATTATTATTTTTAATTATATTAAAAATTATGATGATTTATTTTAACACATTTTAAAACTGAAGCAATACATGGAGTATGTGCTTGTAACTGTCAAAGTTCCATGAAATAGCCATTTAAATAATGTTCAAATAATGAGAACATTTTTACAGAATAAATAACCTCCTAATGTTTTCACTTTGTTTCAACTTCCAACATCCACATTTTCATTCAGATTACTGGTTGGAATTCTTAGATTTGTAAAGTTAATTTTGTTTTTTGTGTATTTTCTACATAACATGAGATATAATGTTATCTTCTTCTTCTTTATGAGCTAGCAGAAAACACAGGAGCAAACTTTTCAGGAATAAACTTTTACATTGCCACTTGCCAACCAACATGCTATCAACATCAATGCTAGAACATGAACAGTGAATATGCTCGTTTTTTCTTCTTTTCAAAATCCACTCTCTGTGACAGTTCTGTACAACTGTATGTGTATGTATGTATGTATACACATAATATTTAACAAATTTTTAGGACTGCATATTAATCAGGGTGAATAAAATAAAAACAGGGTGAATATTTGTTTCGAAGTGCAATATTGAAGGGAAAATCCATTTACAGCAACCAAATGTAAAAAGGTACTCTTTATGGATCCTATAATGTTCTTTAAAATCCTAATGATTAGTGAACTTCTTTCATACATTTGTTTAACATAAGTTTTCAGAGTAACTATTGTTACAAAATAATTTTTTTTTGTTTTATATAGAACCTTTTTTGTTGAGTGTACTATAATGGTTGCTTGTCCAAATGTGTTTCTAAATCTATGTCTATGTATATTTTTGGCAGCAATCTGCCAATTACAATTGTTTAAAATAAAATGCGACAAAGCCAATATGTTGACACAAAGTTCATGGAATATAAATTTAATTTCTGCTCAATTACCCACATTCTTTAATCAGTCACAGGGGAAGAGGGTGTGTGTGTGTGTGTGCATGCGCGTGCCAGAGAGAGAGAGAGAGAGAGAGAGAGAGAGAGAGAGAGATGGATGAGGGGTGACAGATGTCTTTTCTTCTGTTTCCCATCACTTGTTTTATTCTTGTTGATGAGGACCAGTGAGCTCCACACTTGAAAACGGTAATAACACTTTAGCATTCTATTTTATTAATTTTATAGCTAATTGGCAAATACTTAGCAAATACTAATAAATGAACAGTGTCCAGAATTTTCTTTGTTAATATTAGTTTTTGCTTCCTAGTAGTTTTGATTTGATATACTAGAAAATGTAAGAAAAACAATGTAAATATTACACATATTTTAAATAATTTATTAATGTCTTTTTCTATTTGTAGCAAACCATTAGGATGGGTGATTTCTTCCCAGGCAAAATTTTCAAAGTTTAATAAATATGGGTTGTGAATGTTTAGAAAAGAATAAAATCTGTTAATTTTGTTGATTTGTTTCACAAACCACACAGGATATTTTATTGTTGGTTTTGTTTGTTTGTTTGTTTGTTTGTTTTTAACCCAGCTTAACCAAACCTGCAGAAACACTGAATACCTGGTTCAAGTGTATGGAGAGCTGGAAGAGAGCAAGAGATTGTGGATTACTCGGAAACAATTTTTGAGAAACTGGACTCAAAAATGTCAGTGAAAAACTAAATATTAGTTTTGTAGAATTAGTTTAATTCTAACAGGAGGAGTTTTCCTCACAATGCTTATTTCATATATTTGTTCATCTGTTAAGTCATAAATAAATATAATTAATATGAATGTGAAAATTTGGTTTGAATTAGCGGAATGCTTAATTGGCTGTTTATATCTAGATAAGTTTAAAAAATGGGACAGGCTAAGACTATAATTATTAATTCATAATAATGTAATATTTAATGTATTATGAAATATATGTTGCAAAAAACTATTAAATAAAGTCTTAAAACTGGATGCAGGAGAGAAAGTCATTAGTACTAAAATGCTCATTTAAAAAGTTTGACTAACATGATTTGTAGACCTGTAAGATCCATCCATCCGTTATCTTCTGCTTTACCCCGCTAGTCGGGGGCACAGGGGGGCTGGAGTCAATCCCAGCGTCATCGGGCGAAGGTGGGGTACACCATGGACAGGTTGCCAGTCCATCGCCATGGCCAACACACACTCATGCACACATTCACACCTACGGGCAATTTAAAGTGACCGATAAACCTAACATGCACATTTTTGGACTATGGGAGGAAACCAGAATACCCAGGAATCGAACCCGGATCGTCTTGTTGTGAGGCGACAGTGCTAACCACTACAGACCTGTAAGATTCAACCAAAATATGTTGAAATCTTGTCATATTAGGTTAATTGGTGTCTCTAAAGTGCCCCTAGTGTGTGAGGGTGTGTATGAGTGTGTATGATGGATTGCCATCCTGTCTAGGGTTGATCCTGCCTTGCGCCCTGTGCCTCCAGCTGGGCACCGGCTCTCTCGTGACCCTGGGGACAGGAATAAGTGGTTAAGAGAATGAATGAATGAATGTCTAAATCTATGGAGTATGCTACTATATTTTTTCATTATTTTGTAGATGCATTGTAGCTGCAGCTCAAATATGGGACCTCTCATATCCTCATACTGGAGCCAAAGTAAGTGCTTGTCTGTAACTGGTGCATTGATGTGCTTGAGAAATAGGATTAACCTAAGTTTCTTCCACATTTTTTCTTCTTCAGGATGCTGTTGTACACAACATACGTTTTTGTTTTTACTTTAAAGAGCATTTACACTAGATTTTTGCTTTATGTTGTAAAGCAGAAGAACGTGCAATTGCAGGACAAAGATAATTAAAGCAATGAACTAAAACAAAAAGCACAACAAAAAAGAATATATAAAATATAAATAGTTTGCACTCAATTTACAATGTGGTTATTTTTAAACTGTTAAAATACCTGTATTATGGCTTCCAAGTGGCGCAACGGCAACACGTTCGCCCTATCATTCGGAGATCGCTAGTTTGAGTCCGGGTGATGATATAGCTGCCCATAGCTGGGAGCTCAGAAAGCAAAATTCACTGTGCTCTCAGGGTGGGAGGGGCAGCATACGCTCTCTCCCATGTCAATCAGAGTGACACTGTCCAATCATTGGTGTCTGTGAGCTCATGCATACAGAAGGTTGGCGGGAGCGCTTTCCTCTGAGTGTGTTACACCGCTCCTGTAAGCTGCATAAGCAGCAGTGCGAAAAGAGGCACGTGTTTCGGAGGAAGCATGTGATAGCTTCTCCCTGACTGGCAGCTCTTCCTGTGACATGGGAGAAATACCGATGGGTGGGAATTGGATATGACTAAATTAGGGAGAAAAAAAACTGTATTGTGTAGTCTCTAGACTGCAGAGATTCATGAAGCAGAAAGTAAATGCTATGCAAATAACTCTGATTTTTTTTTCAGCTCTGATGGTTATTGTTTTCAAACCAAGGAAATTCTTTTCTATAGATTAGTATTTCTGATGCTCCAGTGGACCAAAAGAAATAATTAAGGTATTAATAAATAGCTCATGTATCATGACAGTGGAATGTTGCTAAGACAAAATCCAAAAAATATGTAAACCACACAGCACAAAACCAGTATAACCCAAAGTTTTAGTTTTAGTTTCGTAAAAGTAAAAGTAACAAGTAAAAGCACAATAAATAAAAAAAATTAGAAGCACCTTTTGCTTATAACATGCCACAGTATTTTTGGGTCTTTTCTTCCAGAAAGGGTCACATGATAGGTAAACATTAACAAAACATTGGATAAGATTTTGAGATTGAATGTGTCTAGAGACTTTTGTAAATGATTACACATATAACCACATTTGGTTCCTGATTGGGTCTTATCAGTCACAATGTATTCTTCCCTGATTTGTCACACTCCTATCATGTGACCCTTTCTGGAAGAATAGAAATGGCATCAGCCTTGACTACCAGTGGTAAATGCAACATGGCTAGCGTTGCTGACCTTTTTATCTTTGCTAGCAGATGTTGTGCAGTTAAATTCTGCATTTTATAATGTTACAACTGCATATGTAAGCAGGAAGTAAGCTATTATTTAAGCAATGTGTGACAATTCCGGTGTCCAGCATAGTTAGCCATCCTACAGGGCGTGCTGGTTTTGGGTGAAGCGCAGAAGGACCAGTGCAAGGTGGGATAATTTAATCAATGAAGTTGCGGTTCCCGAGGAATGGTAAGAAATCTTTTGAATGTTCAGATCGGTCCTGATCAACCTCAGCAAAAAAATACATCCACATATAGAGGCGCAACTAAACTAAGAGTGTCTATGCATGGACTTACAAAGGATGCACACTGTATTACCTGAATTATGAGGGAAAACTCCAGAAAACCAGTAATGCACTTGGATAATCCTGTCAAGTTCTTTCAGACATCACCTGATAAGACTGATAAGATTTCCTAGGTCGAGACTACATTAAAACACCAAGCCCAGAGCCCAATCTCATTGCCAGAATCTACATATGGTATGCTACAATGCTTGGAACCAATTGACTGTACATGCATCAAAGTATGTATGTGCAGTCTAGCTAAAAGTTAAATGTAAAGGAGTAATGCAAGGAGAACATTTAAAGATATTTATGTAAACATTTCCGTTGTGCATGTGTTCCGCATGACGCTTTCATAACCTTGAAAACACAGTGACAGAGCAGATATTTCTCTCAATAAGCATGTTGCTTTGGGGAACCTTCCCTTGGCATGCTCTCATGGGCAACCAGGTGAAGGAAGCTGGGAGTGACTTCACACGCTCTCACATAGTTGGCAGCTCTTGGTCAGCAAATACTTGGATTCAGGCAGATGGCTCTGTTCAGGGAAATGGCTACAGGGATGCATTAGATTCTCTGTAGTAGGGTCTGTATTGATTTTGCGAAGATTTAAAACCTGCTCTACCATTGGCCAACAGTAAAGACTAAACTAAATTGTCAAAACTTTAAGATAAAACTTTCCTGTAACTTAAAGAAGCAGCATACAACACTTTAGGAGCATGAGTGGATAAAGAATTACAGGACAAAGATTAGAATTAAGATCTGGGGGTTCAGATTCAAATTTTACCAAATTCACAGCAGTTCTTTATAAGGTATGTTGTCTTCCTGATCTCAAATATGACAAAATAAAGAAAGAGAAATGGCTCTATCTGGCTTCTTGTTTGCTGTTTCTCAAACCGCAAACTCCAAACTAACTTACTTCGGTTCTCCATATTTCTGTTGTAGCTCACTGACCAACAGGAGGAAGTGATGGTTGTGTCGCAGGTTTATCCAATCAGCCTTAAACCTCTTTGCTTAAATATAGGTTGGGATCATATATCATCCTTTCTTCTCTTACTCATCATAAAAATTCCAATTTAATAAAGAGTTCTTTTGTATATGTTCATGTGATGTTCTGTTTATGCTTAAAGAATCAAAGGAAGAAAAGAAAAATAAATATAACAAGATTTTATTTACATTTATTTTATATTTCTACAAGATTTTGGAGTGTGTCTGAGCATGTGAGTGAGCAATTGTGAGGTCAGACACTGATGTAAGATAAGAAGGCCTGATTGGAAATCTCCAAATCTCTAGATTACCCCAGAGATGTTTGATGGGGTTGAGATCAGGGCTCTGTGCAGGCCAGTAAAGTTCTTCCACACCAACTTCACCCAACTGTGCCTTCATGGACCTTGATTTGTTCAATGGGGCACAGTCATGCAGGAACAGAAAAGGGCCTTCCCCAAACTGTTCCCTCAAAGTTGGAGGCATACAATTGTCCAAAATGTCTTGTTATGGTGAAGCCTTAAGATTTCCCTTCACTGAAACTAAGGGGCCTGGGCCAAAACCTGAAAAACAGCCCCACAGCACAGGGGTGTCAAACTGAATCCATAAAGGGCCAGTGTGGTTGCAGGTTTTCCTTCCAACCAAGCAGAAGCGACACCTCATTCCACCTGTGTTTAAACCAGCCATTTGTGGATTCAGTTTGACACCCCTGCCATAGCATTATCCCTCCTCCACTAAACGTTACAGTTGGCACAATACAGTCAGGAAGATAATGTTCTCCTGGCATTCAACAAACCATGGGTCATCCATCAGACTGCCAGATAGAGAAGCGTGATTCGTCACTACGCAGGACATGCTTCCATTGCTCCAGAGTCCACTGGCTACATGCTTTACACCAGTCCATCCGACCCTTGGCATTGTGCTTGGTAATGTAAGGCTTTCATGCAGCTCTTCAGCCAAGGAAACCAATGCCATGAAGCATCTGGTGCACAGCTTTTGTGCTGATGTTAATGCCAGAGGAGGTTTGGAACGCTGCAGTTAACTAAATACTCTAGTTAAATAAAAGCAAACAAAAACATGCAGCATTCAGAAAACCTACACTACTACTTTTCAGTTGCTGATCGGATCTTAAGCAGCCAAAGCAACATAGGACAGTGGCAGGCAGATTATCATGGGTGTAGGGAAGGTGCTGGTTCCTGTGTTTGACTCGGGTACTAAGTGCAGGATTGTGTAATCTTTCTCTTATTTTAGTTCGCTTTCATTTTTATAGTTAACGTTCAGTGGCTGATCGGATCTTAAGCGGCCACAGCAACATAGGACAGTGGCAGACAGATTATCATGGTAGGAAATGTGCTGGTTTCTGTGTGTGACCCAGGCATTATGTGCAGGATTATCATCTTTTCCAGTAGTATTTCATTTATTACATAGTTGAACTTGTGACTGCTGTGAATAAGGCAGCTGACAACAGGGGAAAGACCCTGTGGCAGCTTGGAAAAACATCTGACAAAGGGATTAGACCTTACTGGGGCTGCCATGGGCTAGCAACTCATGGCCACGGCAGCTGTGGTTAACCATGTGTATGCACCCAAGTAAAGCTACAGTACCAGTCAAAAGTGTGGACACACCTTTAATTCAGTGGTTTTTCTTTTTTATTATTTTCTGCATTGTAGATTAATACTAAGGTCATCCAAACTATGAAGAAATTTATTGAAATTATTTAGTTAACAAAAAAAGTGCTAAAAAAACAGAATATGTTTTATATTTTAGATTCTTCAAAGTAGGCACCTCTTGCTTAGATGACAGCTTTGTACATCTTGGCATT
>JAOVVH010000029.1:10375515-10388015 GCA_028566435.1 Scorpiodoras heckelii | reverse complement strand
CATTTCACTTCTATTACTAAGTGTTTGCAAAGGAGCCTGAATATGAGCATGGTTAGAGTTATAACTTCAACTCTCTTTTATCAGATTGTTATCAGCTGTTCCATGATTGAAACTTCTTAGAAATTGCTGCCTTTAGGCTACCCAAGGAATTTCAAGGAACTCCACAGCCATCTGTAGGCTGTCTGTGTGGTACCATCCACAGTAAAACCAAAGTGGTCTGTAAGATATCCATGGATGGCCATCTCCAACAGCAGTGAGTGATATTCAGGTGAATGAGACTCTAAACAAAAGTGGGATATCAGGATAGGTCAGGCAGGTCTGGAGGGCAGAAGGTGTCAGGCTTAATGGTATCTTAGGAGTAATGTGTAGCTCAACAGAGAGAGAGAGAGAAAGAGAGAGAGAGAGAGAGAGAAAGTGGAGGAACTCAGCTTTTTAGGTATGCTTTCATACTGTGATTATGCAAGCAGGCACTCTGGCAAGACTATCTATGGCACCATAACTAAGAAGGAGAGCCAAAGGTAACATGGACATGACGGTGCCCTAGCACATAAAGTGGCCAGCCGCTCCACCATCACCAAACCTGAAAGAATGTATGAGTGCGTGTATGTGGGGCAGAGGGAGCATCCAACATAACAGTTTCCTAAACATCATGGGGCAGCCATTAGCTTGGGGTTAAGGAACCAGCCTTGTGAATGAAAGGTCATCGGTTCGATCCCCACAACCAACATGACACAACTGAGCAAGGCACCCAACCCCCAACTGCTCTCTGGGCACCATGGATGTGGCTGCCCTTCTTGCCTAGTGTGCTCACCTCACTTGTGTGTATATACTGTATATGTGTTTCACTGCACGGATGAGTTAAATGCGAGGACAAATTCCTGTGTGCAAACACAGTAGGTCAATACTTCACTTCCACATTCAAAACAATATATGCCCATGAACCCTCCAGATCTGTGCCTTTACATAATAAAAAAGCCATTAACAAAATGCTTGATTAAACAAATAGGTTTTCAGTACTGAAACTGTGTCTGAGTCCTGAACACTAACTGGAACGCTGTTCCATGACTGTGGGGCTTTGAAAGAGAAAGATCTGCCCCCTGCTGTAGACTTCATTGTTTGAAGTACCAATAAAAAGCCTGCACCTTTTGATTGAACCAGTCATGGCAGATAATAAAAGATCAGGCAATTTGCTCAGGTACTGCAGCACATGATTTTCAGTGTTTTGTAAGTCAACCATAGTATTTTATAATCAATGCAAAATTTTACTGACAGTCAGGCAGTGTGGATAAAATAGAGGTTATATAACATTTTGTGGTTCTAGTAGGGATATGGCTCTGCCTACTCCACTATGCAGTAACTGGAGCTTGCTTATGCACCTACTGGAACAACCAAATAAATAGGCATCACAATAGAACAACCTGGAGGTTAAAAAAAAGCATGAGTATCTTAGTACTGAGATGAAAGAAAGCTATCCTACTAATATTATCTACATAAGCTTCAAATGGGAGCCTGGAGTAAATATAATCACAGCAAGGACTTTTACTGCTGTACATGATGCAACTGTAGGCCATCCAGAGATACTATGTAATCAAAAAGCTTGCTTACATCTGCCTGTAGTATTAGTAGAAGTAGAAGTACTTCTGTCTTGTCAGAATTAAGTAGCAGTATGTTACTCAGCATCCAGTGTCTAATGTCCTGCAATTCTCAACTTTATTAAGCTGGTGTCTCTCATCTGGCTTTGTTGAAACATACAACTGTCCTCAGCATAACAGTAGAAGCTAATACCATGTTATTATTTGTATCCAGAGGTAGCATATATAGAGAAAAACAATGGCCTAGAACAGAGCCTTGTGGAAAACCAAACTATAAAACTCAGCATGAACATCTACAAACTGACAACAATTGGTCAAATATGACTTGAGCCAGGAGAGGGCCAGATCTTTTACTCAACCAACATTTTCTGGTCAAGCAATCTTGATTGAAGGCTAGTAGTAAGTCATTTACAACTTTAACCATTGTTGTCTCACTTACTGTAATGAGACCGAAATCCTGACTGACAGATTTCTTGGATATTAAAAAATGTATGTTTGATATTGGCCTATAGTTGGACAGCTGACAGAGTTGAGGTTTGACTGTTTCTGGTAGTACCTGTTTGAAGAAATGTGTAGGTAACGGATCTTGTACACAAGTTGGTGATTTTGATGATAAATAGTCAGGAGGTAGCAGCAGGTTTTGTTTTTTTAATGCACCTTTTAAGCACTTTTGTGCCTGCTACATTATGTAAATGTAAATGACTGAAATATTGCTTAACTGTTTAATCCTTCATGTTTAGATGTAGTATTCCTTAAAGGGATAACTTGTTTGGCTTTGCTCACATGGAGCTCACAAAGACTTGGCTGAGTGCATGTGTGCAAGAATGGTGACTAATGAGTTAGTAGCATTTTGGGAAAAACTAATGTCCTTCAGCCATGTTCCAGCTCACATCATGTCTAATATCAATGCCCCAGTCATGACAAAGATACTGAGAAGAATATTTGCCATTCACAAAAGAGGGAGTCAAAGGACTACATGCTCCTGAAAATACTTGATTCTGTCTCCTACTTGTCATTCATACTGATACTGTACCAGTGTAGGTCATGGTGAACTGGTAGGCAGGTTTACAAAAACCAGGATCCAATCCACCACACTGGAGAAGGAGCCACAGATTGTTAAACACAAGGACAGTGAGTAGCACAAAGGACTGTCCTGTGGTGCCAGTATCACTTGAGCTGACTGAGCTGCCTGCATGAATTGCTCCACCTGGCCCTTATAGGTCAGTCTAGTCTGAAATTTGTAGATACTGTAAGGGAACTGAGGAGGTCAAAGAAATAAGCACAAACTTCCTGACTGAACTGTGTTTTCACTAAATACATAATTGCTGATGTCCATGACAGTAGGCTATTACTTGCATCTCAATGCCAGAATCAGCAGTCGGAACTCCAACTACATAGTTACATTTTGGCCTACAAACTTGGCTGCTCAACACTACAATTTCCGACACACATTTATTCATATTTCATTCTAATCACCCACACACTATATAAATGGACTCCAAACACAATGTGAATTATCATTCAGTGTATATTTTCTTGCCAAGCCTTTGTTCTTTTTATGATCTTGTTATTTATCCTTTGGTTTTCTGAGTCTAGCATTGTCTAGTTTATCCTGTTTGCTGCTTGTCTGACTTTTGCATATTTTTTACTTTAACTTAGCCTAATGTTTTGTTTACCTGACTGCTAAAAATAAAGCAAAAAATTATCTAGAAAGTTTGACCAATTCTGTCTACTCTGACATAGGTTTGATTCAGATTTTTTGGTTTCTCACAAAACATGCTATTAGGTGGATTGGCCAATCCAAAATGTCCCTTAGTGTGAATGAATATGTGAACATTTGTGCTTGATGACCAGTGATAGAACTGTATACCTGTAACAATCTGACTAAACTCAGTCATTACTAGTAAAATTCGAGAACTACTTGGGAGAGAACAAATCAGGTGAACACAGACGACCACAGAGCTTACACAAGTTGCACTTTACTTTGTACCCCCAGCTCAGCATCAACAACAATAACAGTATCAAAGCTTAGACCGAAATCATTAAGTGAAATTATTGCACTAGAAAATGAGGGTATATGTCCGTAAATTGTCCAGGTTGAATCCAGCGAAAAGAAAAAAAACAGATGATAATAATAAAAAGAAATCCCAATAATGAAAAATAAGTGATCCCACAAAAACAGCCCCAACAGTTCAAACTAACCAGGTTACCAAAAATACTCAAAAATCACAAACAGCGCCCAGCAATGCAGCAAAACAAAACAGGAGTGAGCTCACCCAGTTCCTTGAGGTATCTCCACTATTATAGGATAATCCAGTCGTCAAGGACAAAGATGAGAGAGGGAAACCAAAAAAGGATAAATATTTGGAGAGGCTTCCAGCAGCCCTGTTCCACCAAGTCCTTCCTTTCTTTCCCCCAAACATGAACCTCTCTCAAAAAGGCTGCTCCATTTCCTTTTCCTGTGGCCAAACCAGAGTTTGCTTTCAAAATAAAAGTCCCCCATGGGAATTAACAAGAAAGAAAACCAAAAAACATAGTAAACAAAACATACTTGTACCTTTAAAAAAGACCACACCTTCTATCAAATCATCTCAGTGAACAGTCTAAGGTAATCAGGGACTTTACTCAATGGGGTAAGCTAAATAACACACCCTGAAATCTATGTAGGTGTTAATAATTATAAATAGTCATTCCCCAAGTCCTCTTATGTGGTGGTGTCACATAGTCTGTGCCGAACCCCCCCCCCCCGACCAAGCTTCTTCTCCACCTTCACAGGCCCCATCCACTTGGGTGCTAATGTGGAAGAGAACTGCTCAGAAGCTTTGGAAATATGGTGGGCATGCACCCAGATCAGGTCTCCCACTTGAAAGTGTGCATTTTCCTCTGGGTATTATAATACCTGGCCTGTCTGAGTTGTGCTGATGCCCGAAGTGTCTCACCTCCTCGTTGAGCTTGTGTTGCCTCTCAACCAGGGAATATGAGGGCTGATTTGGCATCATGGCCTGATGGTGGATGATTCTCTCCAAGGGACCCTTCAGAGTTCTGCCCAAGGCCAGCTCAGCCGGTGTGTTCTCAGTGGTTTCATGCTTAGCGTTGTTAATAGCAAACCTGAACTCAAATAGCCACTTATCCCAGTCCCTGTGATTCTCTCTCACATATGAGGCCATCATCATCTTCAAAACTTTATTAACCCATTCTGTAAGGTTGGTCTGTGGATGGTACCTAGTAGTTTTGAGGATGACTCAAGTTTCTGGATGACTCCCCAGGTTTTACAAAGGTCTGCCATGAGTTGCCTGAGAAATTGAGGCCCCTGATCGGACAAGATATATTTCCTTACACCCCACCTGGTAAAGATTTCTTCTCTCAGGATTTTGCAAAGGTGGTGACCTTTGCTGTCACACAAGGGGTAAAGTTCAATCCACTTAGTAAAGTAATCCACAATGATGAACAAGTAGACATTGCCCTTCTTACTCTTTGGAAAAGGTCCCGTAAGATCCATCCCAAGCATATGACCAGGCTCTTTGATCTCAGTGCCCTAAAGGTACCCAGAGGGCTTGGTATTGGCAGGCTTATACTTCTGACAGACAGGGCATTCTTTAACATGTTGCCATACATCCTTACATACTTCATATGAGAGCAGCCTGATCTGTTTAAACAACGAATGGACTTTCCTCCAGGTAATAATACCATTTCCCCACAGCCGAGACAACGGCTATGGCATTCCTTCTCAGAGGTTGAATAGTTCAATTCAGCACCTCTCAGGTTCTGGGAGGCATATGCAATGAATTTTTCCTCTCTTTCTACCATCTGGGTGAGCATGACTCCGAGGCCTACATTGCTTGCATCTGTATGCACCTGAAATGGATGAAGAGGACTGGGCTGAGCAAGCACCGGGGCTTGTTGGAGCACTACCTTCAGTTTGTCCACACTTCTTTGACAGTCTTCAGTCCACACCCATGCCACCCCTTTTCATCTGAGATGGTTCAAGGGAGCTGCCAACCCAGCAAAGTGCAGAATAAACTTATGATACCAGCCTACAAGCCTGAGGAAACGCTGTAAAGAGGGTAGATCATGGGGGGTAGGATATGCAGTTACAGCAATGTTTTTTTTCGAGGTCTACCATAACCCCTTCTCCCGACACCACATGTCCCAAGAACTTTAGCTCATTTCTGAGAAAATGACATTTCTTCAAGTTCAGGGTAAGGTGAGCCTCTCAAAAACAGCCTCCAAGTCCCTCAAGTGCTGGGTTTTTGTCCGGGAATAGATGATGACATCATCGATGTAAACAAAGCAGATAGATCACATTAGCTCTCCAAGCACTTGCTCCATCAGCCTTTGAAATGTGGCCCCTGCATTTTTGAGACCAAAAGGCATGGTCAAGAAATGGTACAGACCGAAAGGACTGATAAAAGCAGTCTTTTCCTTGCTACGTTCATCCATTTCAACCTGCCAATAGCCTGATTTTAGGTCAAGGGTGCTAAAGTACTTGGCTCCATATAAAGACTCCAAGATATCATGCACAAGGATAAGTGTCCTGGGGAGTCTTAGCATTTAGCCACTGATAGTCCACACAGAAACGGTTGCTTCCATCAGGCTTGGGTACCATTACCACCGGATGGCTCTATTATGCCTGCCTTGAGCATGCTTTCAATTTCTAGTCTTATGACCTCTTTCTTTGCTGGAGAGACTCTATAAGCTCTGGAATGGATAGGCACTTCATCAGTGGCACCTCCTATCAAATCATCTCAGTGAACAGTCTAAGGTAATTAGGGACTTTACTCAATGGGGTAAGCTAAATAACACACCCTGAAATCTATGTAGGTGTTTATAATTATAAATAGGCATTCCCCAAGTCCCCTTATGTGGTGATGTCACATAGTACCTGTGTGTATTCGGACCTTGCCCCCAGTGCTGCCAGGATAGACTCTGGATCCATCAGATGAATAAACAAATGAAAGAAAAATAAATGAAAGTGTATAGGATAGGAAAGAAATATGGTAACGGCATGGTGCAGTGACGTGTTAACAGCTCTTCATAGCAGCACACTTTCATGTTAATCAATGGGGCCAGTTTGGACAATTGTGAACAATGTGGAAAACTGACCTTAGTCAATCCACTCCTGATGTTTTTGGAAAGATATCCACATGGACACAAGGCGAACATGCCAAACACTGAATACATCGAAGCTGGGAGGCAGCAACACTACACACTGTGCAGCCCTGCCATCCACACATCCTTTAAATTAAGTAAAATCTTTCTATATTTTTTCAGCCTCTGCCCTGCTCTGACCTGTCTATGCTATGGCTAAACTGGTAGTGTAATTTGTTTCACCCACTCTTAGGAATCTGTTTAGGAGATTGAACAAGTATGAACAAAGTCTTAAAAAGTGTAAATATTTTATATACTGTTGACTGCTATTTCAAATGTCTCCATTTAGATTATGTGGTAAATAAGTTCTACATATTTTAGTTTATATACTATGTACTGTCACAAAGCGAGGATGCAGTTACAGGCAAATGACGTTTATTAAATATAGACACAAACAATCCAATATGGCAAGCAGAGAGAGAGATTCAAACAACAGGCAAGGGTCAGACGATGTATAAACAATGTAAGGGCAAGGCAAGATCAAAAACCAAAAGAGCGAGAACAGGCTCAAAAACCAAAATATAAACTAGATCACGAGGCTTAGAAATGACAGTCAGTGAACACTGATGAAAACTTGCAAACACACAATGGAAACACAAGGGTATAAATACACACACTAACCAAAGGGGCAAACTCAGAACAGGTGATGCTGATCATGACACAAGAGGGTAAGAACCAGTGAAAAGATGGGGAGGAGACATGACGAACCAAAACAAAGAAACACATGGCAACATACACAAATGTAATTGAATGTGGAAGTCGTGGTAGTGCTAACAGCTGCACAGTGCACTCAGAGCCACAGAGTGCAGCCTCAGTGTGAGGGGGGAATACGTGACACGCACTGTATAACTACATGTCCCAGAATACAACACTTCTGTTTATTGACTGTTTTATTGACCCCCACACTTTAGCAGATTGATTTCAATTCCTTATTTTTTCAGCAAAAATACAATGTGTATGTGTGGGTCTACAACAGTAGCAATCCCATCGCTTTATTCAGAGACAGGAAACCATCTTTAAAGTACCAACCAGTCTAGACTTATGACAGCATCATTCTTCTAAACTCTCCTTCTCTAAGGGATGGGGTAATGGATGGAAAATGAGCATATTGAACACCCCACCCCCTTCTTTTTAAACATTAGTCTGAAGATATAACATTTCCATTCCCCAGGCTCCTCCTTAATGTACACGTGGACCTGCTGTCATTGGCTTATTTGATGTCTTTCCCTGTAATTTTTTCACCCTCTCTTTCGAACTCTAATTCTTTCTCAATCTCTAATTCTTTCATTATCACTCTATGATTCTTGCGTGCAATCCTTTACTTGCCTCCCTTTCATTTTATGTTTTCTTTCTTTTGTTTATGCTCTCTGTATGCATTACAGTCGTTCTTGTTGAACACAGACTGTTACTAATTATCTTTCTTTTACAGAACAGTGCTACTGGAAGAGGTACTGGATGGGAGTATATAAATAAAGCACTAAAGGGAGAAACTAAATCTTATATCCTTTACGTGGCTCATCAGAGCTATGACAGTAGCTCAAGTGCTACCTGACTTATAGTAGTATTATGGGTTAATTTAACATTTGATTTAACAAGTGTAAATTATGTAATTGTCCCTCACCATGAGACCACAAGTATCTCTGCAGCTGTTGGCACACTTAGAAACTTCAACAAAGCCCCATAGAAACAAACCTAGAGCACACAAAAACAACCACATTATAGACATCACTATTAAGCACATTCATGATTTCAAAATGTAAAACCTGCTAAAGATTTTTCATCTGCTGTTACATAAATAGACAAATTTGCATATAAGGATGTTTTGTTATCATTCAATATATAAGGAACAACACGTTACAGACTGTGCGGTTATACAAAAATAAAGCACATTTTCTGACTGATCAGATTTGAGAATTCAACCATGGGTTAAGTAATGAATAAAACCTGTTCTATACTCTATACAAGCCTGCACATGCATCAGCACAAGGAATGTTTCAAGCCTATGTGCACAGAACTTGTGTGCCCAAAATTTGTTGTGATGTATGTGTTGTTCGGTATGAGTTAACCGTGACACAGGAAGTGACATCAGTGAGTCAGAGAGTGTGAGTCGGCAAATAAAGATGGTGGTCACGCAAAGCTGTCTCGCTGCTACACACATCACAAAGGCTATAGCAGAATAACACATTTGTAATGCAACATATTGTTCCAAACGGTGCTGATAGAGGCACTATATACAAACATTATCATATTAACATCAAGGATGTATGCATTTCTAGAAATAATATTCCAGCTAGGTGCTAGAATGTGCATAAGTATGTAAGCAAAAAACTCACATCATCATTGGTGCATTTACATAGAGTATGTTGCAAGCTTAACATACACTATATAGGTAAATGTATTCCGACACCTACAAACTATATCTACAGGAGATTTTATGAGAATCCATTCTAAATCCATAGGCATTAATATAGTTTCTATAATACCACTAACAGTTGATTTTGTAATATCTAGGAGGGAGGAAATTTCACAAACTGAATTGTTGCAATGGTGGCATGTACCACTCTCAAATTCAGTGAGCTCCTTAGAATGACCCATTCTTTCACAAATGTTTGTAAAGGCAGACTGCATGGCTCGGTGCTTAATTTTAAACACCTTTGGCACTTCAATTCATTGATTAAGAGGTGTGTGCGAATACTTTTGTCTATATAGTGTATATATGGAAATAATCCATGTTTTTGTGGTATGATATGGCCTTATATGATATGGCCTTTGTAACTTATGATACAATATAAGTTTTTAGAAATGTCTCATGCTGCTAGAAGAAGGAACAGCCAAGCTATCTAGCTGACATGAACTGACAAAAAAAAACCCAAATAAAATTATGACACAAACTGCTACATCAGCTACACTAGCCAGCTAGCAACATATCCAACTTTTTATCAACTTACACTTCTGGGCAAAAGTAATGGGTCAAACAAAATTGCAAAATTTTAACAACAGGTGATGCTGCCAGAAAGAAAGGTTCTGGAAGGTCCCAGTTCTCTTCATGCAGAGATGACCACCTGCTGAATTTACAGTTCTTAAAGACAGGAAAAAAGCATTCAAAACTGTCAGCAGAATTCAAGACCTCAAAAGAAAACAAGACTCTTTTGAGAAGAACAATAACCAGAAGGTTTAAAAAGCCATTGCTGTCTAAGAAAAACATCAAAGACAGAATGAAGCTTTTGGCAGAATATGTAAAGTTTGATTTAAAGTGGTTCAGCAGAGTAGTGTGGACTGATGATTCAAGATTTGAGTTGCATGGTGATGGTCCAGAGAGGTTCTTCAAAGATCCTCAAAGAACATCCACAGAGCTATGATCAAAAGTCTCAATACCCTCACAGTTGACTCTTTCAAGCACTGCTGCCAACAATGGCAGAGGCATTAACAAGGATCATAATTTGAAGATGATAATTTTGAATTGTAATTTTTTTCAATAAATAATCAATTACAGTAATAATCATTACATTCTGGACAGGCTGCATATGTCCTAATGGACAGACTGGCCCTGAGGTCAGTCCAAGAGTTTGGACTGACACAACAGCAGCATGTATGCTAACATGGGTACAATACAGAGAAAATTAGTAAGGCACCTGGCACAAGGATGACACATACAATTGTGAAGTGTAGCCATGGTTTAAAAAAAACATCAGTATTGATGTACTATTCAATGAGACAATTTTTAAGGGCAAGCACATTAAAGCTCATTATTACTCAGCCAGTTAATATTGTTTGCTGTAAAAATTAATGAATGAATTTGTGATCTAGTCAAACCAAATGCTTACTAGAGATGTCGCTGATTGGTACCATTATTGGTACCATTAACCACTAACGACAAAAACAATAAAGCAGGATCAGATTTCAGAGCAAACATATTGGATAACAGAGCCTGTATCAAATAGCAAAGAATATAATTGGATATGGAAACTAAATTTGTTTTTGGAACATATAAAGAGATTTGACTGGGGTTGTTATATTAGGATGGATTTTATTATACTTATATTTAAAATGTAAGTGACTTTTGTATGAAGTGCTTCAGTTAAAAAAAACTATTGAAAGTTTACTAATTTTTAAAGAAAACTATTGGACTGGATAGGCTGATGCTCAAAGTTTCAGTAGTGGTATCAGAAAAGAAAAGTAGTATTATGCCATATCATATAATGCCTTTTGCCTTAATTCTTCATGGAATAGATTCAACAAGGTTCTGGAAACATTCCTCAGATATTTTGGTGAATATTGACATGATAGCATCATGCTGTTGCTGCAGATTTGTCAGCTGCATATCCATGATGCAAATCTCCCATTCCACCACATCTCAAATGTGCTCTACTGAATTGAGATCTGGTGACTGTGGAGGCCATTTGAGTAAAGTGAACTCATTGTCATGTTAAAAGTTTGAGATGATTTGAGCTTTGTGACATGGTGTGTTATCCTGCTGGAAGTAGCCATCAGAAGATGGGTACACTGTGGTCATAAAGGGATGGACATGGTCAGCAACAATAGTCAGGTAGGCTGTGGCATTTAAATGATGCTCAGTTGGTATTAAGGAGCTCAAAGTGTGCCAAGAAAATATCCCCACACTATTACACCACCACCAGCAGGCTGAACCATTGATACAAGGCATGCTTTCATGTTGTTTACGACAAAATCTGACCCTACCATCCGAATGTCACAGCAGAAATCATGACTCCTCGGACCAGGCATCATTTTCTAATCTTCTAATGTCCAATTTTGGTGAGCCTGTGTGAACTGTAGCCTCATTTGGCTGTTCTTAGCAGACAGGAGTGGCACATGGTGTGGTCTTCTGCTACTGTAGCCCATCTGCTTCAAGGTTTGATGCACTGTGCATTCAGAGATGCTCTTCTGCATACCTTGGATTGTAACGAGTGGTTATTTGAGTTACTGTAGCCCTTCTATCAGCTTGAACCAGTCTTGCCATTCTCCTCTGACCTCCAGCATTAACAAGGCATTTTCGCCCAGAGAACTGCTGCTCACTGGATATTTTCCCTTTTATGGACCATTCTCTGTAAACCCTAGTGCATTAAAATCCCAGCAGATCAACAGTTTCTGAAATACTCAGACCAGCCCAGTCACTTAAATCAACTTTCTTCCCTATTCTGATGTTCACTTTGAAGTTCAGCAGGTCATCTTGACCATGTCTACATGCCTAAATGCATTGAACTGTGCCATGTGATTGGCTGATTAGATATTTGCGTTACAGAGCAGTTGACCAGGTGTACTTCAGTACGACAGGCAGTTATACTTTAGTGGTATTGGCCAAAGTGTCACATACTCCCAGAGCAGAATTATTAATTAATTAATAATTAATTAATTCATCAATTATTAAGTTTTCCTTTCATCTGCCTCTTCTAAAAATACAACCTGACATGTCTGTCTGTGAATTGGGCTGAATCAGCATGTGGGACAACCATAGTGGGAAAAGTTTTCAATTCAGGAGTCAAAACATTCTGAAATTACCTATTGAAATACTTATTGTTAACCACATTTTTAAACTAATCTTCATTTGTAAGTTAGTGGGCTCAGTTTTGTGCTTGCACAAACACAGTTTGTTGGCTGACAGCTGCAGATTTCTATTATGGTTGGGTACAATCTATTATTGTAGGCACGTAAAACACTCGCGCTGGCGGCCACGCATTTTATCGATACTGATGACGTCATCATTTTTTCAAGCGTGCAGATCACAGGGCTCGAAAATTCCTC
>JAOVVH010000029.1:10314841-10326345 GCA_028566435.1 Scorpiodoras heckelii | reverse complement strand
CTTTGTTACCTCATGGACTATTATACACCTTGCTCTTGGCATGATTTTTGTTGCTTGACCAATCCTAGTGAGGGTAAAATAGGTCTTGTATTCCCTTCCTTTGACTCTGGAAAACTCTTTAGAGATGGGCTGAGGGGGATGATGGGTGTTTGTCTGTATACATGCTGTGGGTCATTAGAATAATAATGCACACTAAGTGGCTCACAACAGGGGAGCAGGGAACTGAGAGGCCAAGTTCTCTTTCGCAAAAAAGCGCAGCCTAGTCACATTAGTGTTAACACCATCCAGCCTCTCATTCTCGGGGAGAAGATGAACAATATGCGTGTGAATAAGTCTTTAATCGCCTGGGTCTTGGATTATCTGACTTCCAGACCACAGTACGTGCAGCTGGGAAACGGTGTGGGGCTCCCCATGGAACTGTGCTTTCTCCCTTTCTCTTTACTCTGTACACCACCGACTGCCAGTACAGGTCAGATGTCTGCCACCTTCAGAAATTTTCTGATGACTCAGTGGTGGTGGGGTTTATTAAGGATGAACAGGAAGGAGAATACAGAGACCTAATTAACAGCTTTGTTGAGTGGTGTGAGGAATCGGCTGCTCCTCAGTGTGACCAGAACAAAGGAGATGGTGGTGAACTATATGAGGAAGACATCCACGCTCAGGCCCATCATCATCGGGGGTGACAAGGTCGAGCTGGTTGATTCCTATAAATACCTGGGTGTCCTACTGGATAACAGACTGGACTGGTAGGCCAATACCGAGGCTGTGTACAGGAAAGGGATGAGCAGACTCTACTTCTTGAAGAAGCTCAGGTCCTTTAATGTATGTAGCAAGATGTTGGAGATCTTCTACCAGTCTGTTGTTGCCGGTGCCATCTTTTTTGTGGCTGTCTGCTGGGGAAGCTGTATCAGGAGGGGAGTTGCAAAAAAGCTCAACAAACTGATCAGGAAGGCTGGCTCTGTCCTGGGCTGCTCACTGGACAGTTTTGAGTTAACAGTGGAAAGGAGGACACTCAACAAACTCACAACTATAATGGACAACACATCTCACCCTCTCCATGACCTGCTGGTTGGACAGCGGGGCACTTTAAGCAACAGACTAATTCAGCTCCGCTGCAACAAGGAACGGTACAGGAGGTATACGTTTGTACCTACAGCCATCTCATTGTACAACTCTTCTCCACTGTGTCGGGACATTATTCTGCAATAACCAAGTATTAGATATGCTGGACTTCACTGTACTCTAGTCACCCACACCATGTCACTATGTACCATTCTGTACATTCTGCGAATGCTATATGGTACCTACTGGACGTCATACATATTTTCTATATTAGACAACTGTTCTTGCACTGTCACCTTACTTTATTAGTAACATCCATGTTACAATGCCATACAGCTGCTGCACATCACACTTTCTTATTGTTTACTTTGATATACTCTTATTCTTCCTCTATTGTAATATATTGCCATGTCCTGTTTTTTTTTACTGTGCTGCTGTGATATTTGAATTTCCCCCTGGGATTAATAAAGTGATCGATCCATCTATCCGTCCGTCCCTCCGTCTATCTGTCTATGTATCTATCTAAGCTGTATCCCTACACACTGCACAGTGTACAGAATCCCAAGCGCTCTTCATAGGGAACTCGGTCACTAAAATGGCTCTATTTGGACGCCATGCAACGTCATCAACAGCAGACAGGCTCCGGATAGCGCCTTTATTACAGCACTCAGCTGTATTTAGCATGATAAATCAAACAGCACTGTTCAGACTGATTTTGTATGCTGTAGGCACTTTTGAAATAAATGTGATGAAACGTCTATGAACTGTGGGTGATGTATTAACTTTTTAATGTATGTTTTGTTTGTGGTTGGAACGTAACTTTACTCTTCGGTTGCAATGTGCCGCATTACTCTAATAGGCAAGTTGATGCCTTTAATTAAACTCCAACTATAATCAGTATATTAGATGAATGAAAGACAAAAATTATTTTTTTTCTAATTTTAAACTATTTAAAATAACGAAGACATAAATCATCATTAATATTTCACTTTTATCAAATAAAGTCAAGTGAATAATGAGGCAACATTCAGCAGTCGTTTCATTTTCAATGGTCCTATGATGCCGACCTGCATGTACAGCGTAAATCAAAATGTGCGTTAAAACTGCGATTAATGCGCGATTAAAAAAATTTATCGTGCTATTAACACGATTAAAAAAATTTTTCCTGTGGCAGCACTAATTATTACGCCTTACAGCTCATGAAAATCAGAAGTCCAGTAGCTCAAAATATTAGAATAATTTATAAGATCACACTAGTATTGTTTGATCTTATGAACTAGTACTATTTGATCTTATGAACTAGTACTGTTTGACCAGCTCTAACATACCAGACTCAGCTAATGAAGTGCTCAATAATTACTTTGAGTGCAAGCAGGAATAAGAGCAAGGAAAACATCATAATATGCAGTGAAAGGCACAATATGGGTATGCTGTGAATGAATTAAGAAAACATGGGTACAAATTAAGAAAGCAAGAGTACAATTGTTAAATGTGCACAAATTAACAAATTATGGCCACGAATAAAAGAAGACATATACAAATTGAGAACATTCCCTCAAAATAATTTTAAAAAATAATAAACTTTTTTTTTTTACCCCGTCCCCTCCAGGGACTTTAATAAGACATTTAAAACAACATCACAGCATCAATTGCCCAAATTTGGAATCAGTCAGTCATACGTTAAAAAAAACGGATATCGGAATCATCCATGAAAATTGCAATCGCTGCATCTCTAATTTATTTTCTTCTTGGAACATTTTAAAGCTTTTAATATTCATTTTTCTTTTGTTTATAACTGTGGATCTTTCACTGCAAGCTCCTTTTTTTTGATAATTATTGAGTATCAGACTCTTCTGAATATTTTGACACCAAGGTTGTGGTGATCAGGTGAAAAACCTAGGACTAGTTTGCAAAAGTAGGTTTTGCATATTATGCAAATTAGCAAAAAATCTAAGTGGGCTTAATGGTTCTTGAGGCTATTTTTTGGATGGGATTTTGTTTTCACACCTTGCAGTATGGGAGAAAGTCACAAAAATGTTATAGCTGAGAATAAAGAGGAAGAAGAGCAAGAAATATAGCTGCAAGCGGCGATTTACAGGGTCTTCGCACCGTATGCCAATGACGCAGTCAAAGTTTACTTGACTTGTCAGTAGAGAGGCCTTACTTGAACACAACAATAAAGTTTCGTCCTGATTGGACAGTGATATGCCTGTGAAGATTAACCCTTTGTCCTCGGAATAAAAAGCTGTGTTTTTAATCACTAAGTCAAAATAACAAATCGGGAGTTCAATTTATAACATGTAATTGCAAAATTGTTCAAGACCTACTAGTTATAGTATATACGGAATAACGTTATTCCAGGACCTACGATGCCTCATATAACTACACAGTACCACATAAAGTGCATGTGTGGGAACTAGTGCAGAACAGTGCAGGACAAACAAACGTGCAACAGAACAAACAGGGCACATAGTACAAGACAGTGCTAAACAATACAATACAGGTGGTATGAGGTATATGCAGGTGGTATGAGGTATATACAGGTGGTGTGAAGTGTAAGGTCAGTAGTTCAGATAAGTGGTGTATGCAAACATATGGTCATTAGCAGCAGTAAACAGTTTGTGCAAAGTTGTAGGGAGGATACTGGTGTGTGTGTGTGTGTTTGGTTTGGTCCGGTTCAGCATTTTTTGAGGTGTGTGTGTTGTGTTTAGTCCTGTCACTGGCTATTGAGGTGTCTGATGGCTTGAGGAAAGAAACTATTGCATAATCTGGTTGTGAATGCTTCGGTACCTTTTCCCAGACAGCAGGAGAGTAAAGTATGTGTGATTGGTGTGTGCTTTCAGCTATAATATTAGTGGCTTTGCGGATGCAGCGTGTGGTGTGAATGTCCATGATGGAGGTGAGAGAGACACCGATGATCTTTTCAGCTGTCCTCACTATCTTCTGCAGGGTCTTGTGGTCTGAGACACTGCAATTTCCAAACCAGGCAGTGATGCAGCTGCTCAGAATGCTCTCGATAGTCCCTCTGTAGAATGTGGTGAGGATGGAAGGTGGGAGATGTGCTTTCCTCAACCTTCGCAGAATGTAGAGGGTGCTGCTGGGCTTTCTTTGTTATGGAGCTGGTGTTGAGTGACCAGGACAGGTTCTCCGTTAGGTGAGCACTAAGAAATTTGGTGCTCTTGACGATCTCCATGGAAGAGCCGTCAATTTTCAGCAGAGTGTGGCCCCTCTCTGTTCTTCCTAAGTCAACAACCATCTCTTTAGTTTTGTCGAAGTTCAGAGACAGGTTGTTGACTCTGCACCTGTCCGTTAGCCATTGCACCTCCTCTCTGTATGGTGACTTATCGTTCTTGCTGACAAGAACCGCTATGGTTGTGTCATTGGTGAACTTGATGATGTGAGTCGAACTGTGCATTGCTGTCACGAGTCAGCAGAGTGAACAGCAGTGGACTGACATGCAACCCTGAGGAGCCCCTGTGCTCTGGAGAGTAGTTCTGGAGATGTTACTGCTGATCTGTACAGGATCTGTACAGGAAGTCCAGGATCCAGTTGCAAAGGGTGGTGTTCAGGCCCAGCAGGCTCAGCTTCCCAGTCAGATGCTGAGGAATGATGGTGTTGAATGCTGAACTGAAGTCTATAAACAGCATTTGAATATATGTGTCCTTCTTGTCCAGGTGAGCGAGAGCCAGATGGATGGTTGTCACTGTGGCATCTTCTGTAGAGCGGTTGGGGTGATACACAAACTGCAGAGAGTCCAGTGATGTGGCAACTGAGTTTTGATGTGCCTTATGATGAGCCTCTTGAAGCATTTCGTGACAATGGGCATGAGTGTGACAGGACAGTAGTCATTGAGGCAGGACATTGAAGACTTTTTCGGCACAGGGACGATGGTAGTCGCCTTGTTGCATGTAGGAACGATGGAGCTGCTCAGACATTGGAGATGTCTGTAAGGACATCTGCCAGCTGGTCTGCGCATTCTCTGAGCACACTTCCAGGTATGTCTCAAGGCACAAGAATGGTTCTTGATGGAGGGTGAGGTAATACCTACGGTCTTGGAAAAACCAGTTAAGAGTTTAGGTAGATGGTACAGTGCAGCATTGAATGACAAAGAACAGGTTATGGAGTTGAGGAAGGAAATGGTGGAAGCTATTAATAGCATCGACAGATCTTCTCTGCCAGGTAAATTAAAATTGTGGTGTTTTCAGTTTGGATTGCTTCCTTGTATAAGGTGGCCACTGACGGTCTATGAGGTGCCAATTACTGAGGTGCAGAGATTAGAAAGATTGGTGAATAATGCGATAAAGTGGCTGGGAGTTCCGCGCTGTTTAAGTAGTGTGGCGTGGTTTGGGAGAGGGATGTTAGAATTGCCACTGACGAGCTTAGTGATGGAGTTTAAATGCGCAAAAGCAGGTTGTGAAATGTTGTTGTTAGGGTCAAAGGATACGGTTATTAAAGCGGCAGCGCCAGTCACAAAGTCAGGGAGAAAGTGGAATTCTCGCGAGGCCATACACTTAGCGAAAAGGGCGTTGGAGCTTAGAGACGTGATAGGGCAGGTACAAAGCGGAAGGGCAGGGCTAGGAGCATGTGATGCATGGAAAGCATTTAATAAGTCTACGTCACCTGAGAGGAGGTGCATGATTAGTAATTTTATTCGCAAGCAGGAAGAGGAAGCGCGGCGTGCAGCGGCAGCAGGCCAGATAAAACAGGGACAGTGGTTAAGATGGGACAGAGTAGAGAAGCCGAGAATCACATGGAGAGAGCTGTGGGCGATGGATGCGAGCCGTATCAAGTTCCTAGTGGGAACGACGTACGATGTCCTTCCAACACCACAAAACCTTGGTCAGTGGGTAGGTGACAATCCAAATTGTAAGTTATGTGCTTAAAAAGGGACGCTGAAGCATATATATTTTCAGCATGCAAGGTTAGTTTATCACAGGGATGGTATACATGGAGCCATGATCAGGTGCTCGGGATGCTAGCAGGGGTGTTCTATAGAAAACGCGTAGAGATCAACAATATGGTGACTGGTAGTGGTAGAAGGTTAACTAATTTTGTGTGTGAGGGCAGCATAAAGGAGAGCAAACACAGAGGGTGAATACTGCTAGTTGGAGTAAAGCACGAGATTGGAAGTTGTTACTGGATGTAAATACCAGATTGCAGATTCCACACTGCATCATGGTTCACTGAGGCCAGACATGGTGTTGTATTCGGTGAGCAGGCAGATAGTTTATTTTATAGAGCTGACTTCCATTTGAGGATGAAGTTGGGGGAGCTTATGAAAGGAAGAAATTAAAGTATTCAGAACTAGTAGCTGAAGTGAGAGCGTGTGGGTAGCAGGCACATATTAGACCAGTAGAGATAGGTGTTAGGGGTTTTGTAGCGAAGTCCACCACGTCTCTACTAATTGAATTTGGATTTAAAGGCCATATGCTAAGGGGAGCTGTAAAGGAACTGTCAGATGTAGCTGAAAGGGCTAGTCAGTGGTTGTGGATAAAAAGGGCTCAGTGTGAGTGGAAAAGGGCAGGGCATGACTAAATATTTAGAGATAGTTTAATGGGTAAATCCTAGAGGTGTATGGAGCCCAAGGTAGATATATATTGTGTATATAACAAGTGGTGAGTATAGTGTATTCAGTGGAATGTGAGTAGTAGGTCAGGGAGGTGAACTTAGAGGGGAGTGTGTCTGGGACACCAGAACTCACTGCTGAGCCTTCCGGATGTGTCGTGGGCTTGATTCAGTGAAACACCAACGAAGGGAGGTGCCTACCTGATGACCCATATGAAGAATTCACAAGGAAGTGGTTGTCTGTAGATTATGGGTGTAGGGAAGGTGCTGGTCTGTGTGTGTGACTCAGGTAATAAGTGCAGGATTGTGTAATCTTACTCCGTATTTTAGTTCACTTGCATTATTATAATTAACATTCAGTTGCGGATCGGATCTTAAACGGCCACAGCAACATAGGACAGTGGCAGGCAGATGATTATGGGTATAGGGATTGTGCTGGTTTCTGTGTGTGACTCAGGTACTACAGTTAGGCCCAGAAATATTTGGACAGTGACACAAGTTTGGCATTTTAGCTGTTTACCAAAACATATTCAAGATACAGTTATATCATCAATATTGGCTTAAAGTGCAGACTCTCTGCTTTAATTTGAATGTTTTCACATCCTAATTGGAGTAAGGGTTTAGGAATTACAGTTCTTTAATATGTAGGTACCTCTTTTTCAAGGGACCAAAGGTAACTGGACAATTATCACAAAAGCTATTTAATGGGCTGCATGGGCTATTCACTCATTAATCCAGCATCAGTTAAGCAGGTAAAAGGTCTGGAGTTGATTCCAAGTGTGTCATGTCCATTTGGAAGCTGTTGCTGTGAACCCACAACATGCGGTCAAAGGAGCTCTCAATGGAAGTGAAACAGACCATCATTAGGCTGAAAAAAAAGAAGAAATCCATCAGAGAGATAGAAGAAATGTAAGGAGTGGCCAAATCAACAGGTTGGTACATTCTGGGGTAAAAAGAGCACCATGGTGAGCTTGGGAACTCAAAAAGGCCTGGATGTCCACGGAAGACAACAGTGGTGGATGATCGCAGAATCCTTTTCATGGTGAAGAAAAACCCCTTCACAACATCCACCCAAGTGAAGAACACTATCCAGGAAGTAGATGTATCAGTATCTAAATCTACCATAAAGAGAACACTTCATGAGAACAAATGCAAAGAGTTCACCACAAGGTGCAAACTATTAATCAGCCTCTAAAATAGAAAGGCCAGTTTAGACTGTGCAAAAAAAACATCTAAAGAAGCCAGCCCAGTTCTGGAACAGCATTCTTTGGACAGATAAAACTAAGATCAACCTGTACCAGAATGATGGGAAGAAGAAAGTATGGAGAAGGCTTGGAATGGCTCATGATCCAAAGCACACCACATCCTCTGTAAAACATGGTGGAGGCAGTGTAATGGCATGGGAATGCTTGGCTTCCAACAGCACTGGGTCATTAATGGTTATTGATGATGTGACAGAAGACAGAAGCAGCTGGATGAATTCTGAAGTGTACAGGTATATACTCTCTGCTCAGATTCAACCAAATGCAGCAAGGTTGATTGGATGGTGCTTCACAGTACAGATGGACAATGACCCAAAAAATACTGCGAAAGCAACCCATTAGTTTTTTAATGCAAAGAAGTGGAATATTCTGCAATGGCCGACTTAATCACCAGATCTCAACTCGATCAGCTATGTATTTCACTTGCTTAAGACAAAACACGGCAGAAAGACCCACAAACAAGCAACAACTGAAGAGTGTTGCAGTAAAGGCCTGTCAAAGCATCACAAAGAAGGAAACCCAGCGTTTGGTGATGTTCCTGGGTTCCAGAATTCAGGCAGTCATTGCATGCAAAGGATTATCAACAAAGTATTAAAAAATGACATTTTATGTATGGTAATACTAATTTGTCCAATTACTTTGAGCCCCTGAAATAAAGAGGCTTTGTAGAGAAATGGTTGCAATTCCTAACCGTTTCATAGGATATTTTTGATCAACTGCTTGAATTAAACCTGAATGTCTACACTTCAATTGCATTTCAGTTGTTTAATTTAAAATACAATGTGGTGGCAGGCAGAGCCCAAATCATGAAGAGTGTTTCACTGTCCAAATATTTCTGGGCCTAACTGTAAGTGTAGCAGTGGTGATTTCTCACCTTCTGATGACTCAGCTTTCCCTAAAATGTCAAAAATTAAATGGTCAAATATGTACAGCTGTGATAACATTTCATTGACTACAAATGCGTTATAGCACATTCATCTCGAAGATAAGTTCGTTCAGAATCAGCTACTTATCACAAATCAACTGACTCAATTTTTTTAACTTCTCATACATTCCCGTAGCATCAACGCATTTGCCTGTACAAGCTGAGCGTCCATTCACTTCAATGGGACTGCACGAAATGGTTTTTTTCATTGTTTCGAAACTCGCCGGTTATTGGAAAAATGCCACAATTTTGTCCTGCCCCTGGACTCTGAGCATCTCTGGGGGTGAATGGGGCTGTAGGCGTGTCTGGATGCGGAGCTTCTGCATGATGATTGGAGGATCAGTCGAAAGGCTGAATCCCGTTTTGATTGACAGCTGTTTTGAGATATACTCCATCACTTAATCACTGGGAGCTTCAGTCTCATTGTGGATTTTGCAAGTGAATTCGAAAGACAAACTGTAACACATTTCTTGGTATTTGCTTGGTGAAATTACTTGACCATTACCACTTTTCATTGTGTAAATAAAACACACACTTATAGTATTGCCTTGTTTTAGTTTAACATAATTTCAGCATTTCCTTGTTTAAGTTTAATATCGTTTCGTTAGTTCGTTCAATCAATCATTCATTACTGTTGGCTAATCGGAGTGATCTAGCCATCTAGCAAGGTGGCAGACAATGCTAATATTGTCAACCTGATTTGGGCAAAGCCATTTGATAGTCTTCCTTACAAGGAGAAAGTTAGAATTAAACAGCAGGGAAGATCAACACCTAAGATTGATTTGGTGCAAAAAGTAGGGAAAGGTAACAGGTCTTTTCAGCTATCCTGGTATGACAATGTTAGCTGGCTGACTGGAAGTGCTGTGACAAAGAAAATGTACTGTTGGCCATGCCTCTTGATGAAATCATCTCAGGGATCATGTCTTGTCTGGTCAAAATTGGGTTTGGGGGATCTGTCTAACTTTGACCTGGCATATAAAAGGCATGAAAAGAGCAATGAACATGTTAGTGCATGTGCAAGGTTAAGTTGCCTTGGCAGGGTCAGGTTTGAACATGCAATTAATGAAGGTTTTGAAGGCATTCAAGTGGCAAAAAATAATGAAACAGTCAAAGAAAACCACCTAAACCTGGCATTCCTAAACCACCTTATTGATGTGACTTCCTTGCTTGCCCAGCAGGAGCTATCATTTAGGGGGCATGATGAGAGTAGTGAATCATCCAACAAGGGGAATTACAGGGAGTTCACAGAAACATTATCTAAATATGAATCTGTCCTGGCCACACAATTCCAGTCATCAGCTGTTTTCTGTTATGTCTCATTCTATCCAAAATGACTTGATCTCTGCTCTTGCAGCCACTGTTTCTGATGAGATGAAATTCAGGCTGCTCCCTTTTTTGGATGGCAGGTGGATGAAACAACTGATATTGCTTGCCGTGCTGTTCAAGACTGTTCGGTGGCCCAGAAACGCTCCTACTCGATGGAATTTCACATCACGGTTAGTGAGCACTGTGGCAAACAACTATGATAGCCTCCTACACTTTTTATAACATCATTGCAGATAAGACACTGGATGATGACACATTGGATTGTGCCAAGGGTTTTGTAATGAATCTGGAGGATTTTGAGTTTGTGTTCATGTTGTACACATATGAACCAATATTCTAAGAGACTGATGTGGTCTTTGAAATCGTCTAGCAGAGGGCCAAGGATGTTCTCTACTGACAGAAAAGAATTGAATCTCTTCTTTCTTTTGTCCAAGACAAGAGTTCAGAGGGGGCTTTCCAAGCTGTCTATGCCAAAGCAGCAGGTCTCACATCAGACCCACGAGATGAGCCCATGAGAAAGCGGCGTCTCTCCCAATTCCAGGATCCCCAGGAGCGCTACAGAAATCTGTACATGGCCATCCTTGAAAATCTTGTGGAGCAAATTCCTCTGCGTTTTTCAAATTTGGAAAGTTTGCACTTCTTAAAATTAGTCAATCCAGAGAAGTTTGATGACATGAGAGAAGTGTTTCCAGAGGAGGCATTCCAGAGTGTACTGAAAAGTTATGGCCAATACTTTGATTCAGGGAGACTGAGGTCTGAACTTCAAGTCCTGTATTCAAATCAGGACTTACAGGGTAACGGGAAAGCGGTGTGATTTCTTGTTTTTTCTATAAGACATGGAGTTGGACAGTGAAATGCCTCAGCTGTACAAACTGTTATCGTTAGTGGCAACAATTGGAGGTACATCTCCGGGTGTAGAAAGGAGCTTCTCCTGTTTAAAACGGCTTAAGTCTTACACCCGCAACACAACGGGCCAAGGCAGTCTAAGTAGCCTAGCTCTGTTGGCCATTGAGAGGACACTGGTCAAGTCCCTAGAAAAGACGCCTACTTGGTACGATAGGATCACAGTCCATCTTCTTGAAAAGGAACGAAGGGAAAAATTTATGTATAAATAAAGTGACAAATTTTATGATGTAAGCCGACAATGAGTTTCCCCTCTTTGAAAGACCAGCAGCTGCCACTGAAGTGTAGTGTAATCTTACTATTTATTTTAGGTCACTTGCAGTTTATAGTTAACATTAAGTTGCTGATCGGATCTTAAGCGGCCACAGCAACATAGGACAGACAGATTATTATGGAAGTAGGGAATGTGCTGGTTTCTGTGTGTGACCCAGGCATTATGAGCAGGATTACCATCTTTTCCT
>JAOVVH010000029.1:10304092-10314741 GCA_028566435.1 Scorpiodoras heckelii | reverse complement strand
ACGGGTCTTCTCACCTTTTTAACCCCTGACCCATTTTCATGCCTGTTCAAAGCCTGGCAGCAGCGTGTTGTTTTCTCTATCAACCCTCCCCCCTGATCCTTCACCCACCTCTCTCACTGCTGAGGATTTAGTTTACTTCTTTGAGGAGAAGGTCAGCAAGATCCACCACTCCTTTTCCCCACTTCCTTTGACCACTGTAAACCTTCCCACCTCCTCCCCATGTCTCTAACCTGCTTTTCTCCTCTCTCAACTGAGGAAGTTCTTCAGCTGCTGACATCCAGCAGTCCCACAGCATGTCCTCTGGATTCCATCCCATCCATGCTGTTCCAGTTTCACAGGAGCTCCTAGCCTTTATCTCTTCAATCATCAACAGCTCCCTACCATCAGGAACTGTACCATCTTCATTCAAGATTGCTAGAGTGGTGCCCATCCTAAAGAAGCCCAGTCTCGATGGCACCAACATCGGCAACTACAGACCGGTATCCCTCCTCTCTTTCCTCTCAAAAATTCTTGAACATGCTGTATACAATCAGCTGTCTCTCTTTCTCTCCCAGAACCAACTTCAGGACCCAAACCAATCTGGCTTCAAACCAGTGCATTCCACTGAAACTGCACTCATCGCAGTGACAGAGAAGCTCCATGCCGTGAGGCCAGCTGGATTGTCATCGGTTCTTCTTGACCTCTCCACTGCCTTTGACACAGTCAACCATGATATTCTTTTGTCCATCTTTTCTGGCCTTGGCATCGCTGGCTCTGCATGGAAGTGGTTTAAGTCCTACCTGGAAGGGCCCTCCTACTAGGTAACATGGAATGGCTCAACATCCACTCCATGCAAATTCTCCACTGGTGTCCCACAAGGCTCAGTACTGTTATCTCTTCACATGGCTTCTCCTACTATTGTTATGCCAATGATACTCAGCTTATGATTTCTTTTCCTCCTTCTGATACTCAGGTTTCATGTCAGATCGCTGCATGTCTATCAGACATTGCTTCATGAATGGCAGCCCACCACCTCAAGCTTAATCCAAACAAGACAGAGCTGCTTTATATCCCGGGAGCTGCCGGTCTTCTTTGTGATGTCTCAAATTCATTTGAGAACATTGTTATCTTGTCATCTTCAGAAGCACGTAACCTTTGAGTAGTTGTCGATGATCAGCTCTCTTTCGTAGCTCATGTTGCTAACCAGACCTGGTCATACAGATTTCTCCTTTACAATATTAGGAGTATTCAACCATTTCTCTCAAGGGAGGCCACCCAGGTACTTGTTCAGTCTCTTGTCATCTCAAGACTAGACTACTGCAACTCCCTCCTGGCTGGCTTTCCTGTGTGTGCAATCAGGCCCCTGCAACTGATATAAAATGCTGCCACAACTGAAACAAAATCCTTCCCAAGTTCTCCATTGCTGCGCACATTTCACTGGCTTCTTGTAGCATGAGATATAAAACCCTGATGCTGACCTACAAAGCCAAAAATGGTCCAGCCCCTTGCTACGTGATGGCAATGGTCAAAGACTGATGTGTACCCAGAGCCCTTCAGGCTTCAAGTACGGCTCAACTTGAAACACTGTCATCGAGGACACATGGGAGGCAAGCATCCAGACTTTTCTCTGTCCTGGCACCAAGGTGTTGGAATGAACTCCCTGAGTGTCCAAACAGCTGGGTCGCTTGCTGTCTTCAAATGCCAACTAAAGACCCACCTCTTTTGAGAGCTCTTCAATGAGCACTAACTCAAAACTGTTCCTGCATTTACAGCAATTTTTGTATTGGCTACGTCTTGTTCTTCACAGCTTTTATGTAGTTTAAGAATCCCTTGGATTTTGGACTTGTTTTACGTGTAATTTTTATTAGGTAGTATATGGCTAAATTCTAGCAGTATCATAGCTCAAAGTAGCTTGAATTCAGGTCTACCAACCCTAGCTTTGGATACTCCAAGTTAACGACTAAGTACTTTTGTAAGTCGATCTGGATAAGATCATTTGCTAAGTGCCTTAAATGTAAAATGTAATTTAAATGCATCAGAGAAACAGTCATTTTAAAAGTCTCCCCTGAGATTTGATAACTGATGGAGTCTCAACTCTTATACCCAACAACATAGTCTGAATTTCCTATGTTGTTACTAGCCCAGTAAACAAATTAACCTGGTTTATAGTGTTTTACAACAGGATAAAATAAAATAACCCTTGGTCAAAAATTCACTTCTTGAGGGGTATACCACAAAGCAGGATTACTGGCTTAGATTTGGCTAAAACATATCCATAACACAAAGGTCACAAATTGTTTCTGTTTGGTAGGTCACCACAGCAACTGACTCTATTTGGCTAACCTGCTGTGGGGAAGGTAAATTTAAAACTGATCACACTGAGCGTGTATAAAAGCAACTTCCCATCAGCTAAGAAATATGATTGCATCACAACCACTATTAGAGCATTAGAGTGGGTGCATGAATATAGAAACCCAGAAGAAAATAGAAACCCTTTTCCCCTGTTTACACAACCTGTGATCAGTCCCTGACTACTTGAGCATTAAGGCAAAATGACCTGGGTCAGTTCCTGTATTACTTGTATTCCCAGTGAGTCTATATAATATTAAAGCTCCCAATTTATGAAAATTTCACTTTATTAGGTTTTTTAACATTTAGATGAGTTATCCTAGCCTGATTATGGTCCCCCAGTTGCTAGACATGGCGATAGGTGTGAAGCAAGTTCTGTGCGTCTTTCTCCGCATTTGAGAAAATGACACTCAGATAGCCCGATCTGGAATCTTCCCCTTATGTCATCATAGGAAAAGTTATCGACCCTTTCTCTGCTTTGCCGACACAATGGTTTTAAACGAACCATTCTGAGATGCTGTAGCCGCTGAGTTTCAGCTTCTTCAGGTGCTTCTCCATCGGGATGAGATTCTAGGTCAAACTGAAAAGCTTGAACAACTGCGTGTCTATGAGCCATCGCGATACATCCGAGGTAAACATTAGGCAAACATACTGTGGCCACCAGCTGGTCAAGCCCTCGCCTCTCTCCTCCTCATTATCATTTAAAGCTACAGACACAGAAACGGCATGTTCTAAAGAAAGCTCATTGTATTACTGACTCGAAGTGGCAGTAACTCTGCACCAAGGTTGATTTTCGGGAAAGAGACTTCAGATACAGTATTAGGGAACCACTAAGCATAAAAAAGTAGCATGTCATGGGACCTTTATTACAAGAGCCTTGTATGAATACTAACTACCCTACTTTGTTCAAACTAACTGACAATCACACCGCCAGTAATGTGTGACTGAATGTTTAATGTTTAATAGTCATTTGGCAGGTGATATAACCATATATCACCACTGCTTAGGAAAAAAAAAGGAACATTCAACTTTAATGTGGGCTTATTATATTAAAGTGTGAAGTGTAAACATCATGAAACCCTCAGAAAGCAATATTTATTTTACCTTTAATTTTACCAGGCAAGTTATTAAGAACAGATTCTTATTTACAGTGACAGCCTGGCAAGCAGCAAGGGCCACTTGATAAAAGAAAAAAAAACAGAAAAGGACCATTACAAACATTTAAGTACATAACACATATCATAAGCAATTATCTGAAAAACACCTACAAACATCTTAAAATATATTTTAAATAGTTCTTAAAATGAGATATTGAAATGAATTATTCTAGTTTGAGTGGTGTTTTGCAATGTGTTCCAGTGATGTGCAGCAGCAGACTGAAATGAGAAGGACCCATAAGAAGTGTTTGTTTTCGAGATGTTCAATTAAATGTACTGGGAAGACCTGGTGATATATTTAACAGACACTCGCTGTAATAAAGTTTGTAAGTACGGCGGAGTCTGAACTAGAAAAGTCTTATAAATTAGCATAAGCCAATGTATACTGTGTCAAGTGTGTAAAGAAGGCCAGTTGGCCAGAGAATAAAGAGAGCAGTGATTGTAGCATAGATTGTAATTTATCAGTATGGTCAGAAAAAGACAATGAACTATCTAACCATATGCCTAGATATTTATATGTTGTAACCTGTTCCAGGATAGCCCCCTCACATGTACTGAATGCAAGCTTAGAATCAGTTATGGCAGTGTTCCAACTGAACCACATTATCTTAGTCTTCGAGATGTTTAGTGATAGATTAAAACAGGAAGCCATCCTGTAGTGTTGAGATTACAGATTCCTGTGAAGGGCCAGTGACATACAGGACAGTATTGTCAGTATAAAAGTGGGACCTAATATTGACCCCTGTGGAACACCTTTAGTAACCAAACAGGGCTTAGAAAGGGCAGTTTCTAACCTGAATTGCTGTGACCATAGAAAAATATAATTTGTGAAACAAGCAAGAGAATGATCTGAGAATCCTATGCTGCCCAGTCTGCAAATTAAGATATCATGGTCAACAGAATCAAAGGCTTTGGCCGGATCAATGAATATAGCAGCACAGTGTTGTTTGTCATCCAGTGCAGATAGTACATCATTTAAAACTTTTAACATAAGGGATAATGCTATGGAGTTGTTTTTCAGGGGTTGGCCTAGGCCCCTTAGTTTCAGTGATGGGAAATCTTCAGCATACCAAGACATTTTAGACAATTGTATGCCTCCAACTTTGTGGGAACAGTTTGGGGAAGGCCCTTTTCTGTTCCCGCGTGACTGTGCCCAGTGAACAAATCAAGGTCCATTAAGGCATGGTTGGGTGAATTTGGTGTGGAGGAACTTAACTGGCCCACACAGAACCCTAATCTCAACACCTAATCAGACAGCTTTGGGATGATCTAGAATGGAGATTGTGAGTCAGGCCCTCTTGTCCTACATCAGTGCCTGACCTCATAAATGCTATGTAGAATGAATGGGGAAACATTCCCACAGACACAATCCAAAATCTAGAAAGCCTTCTCAGAAAAGTGCGAGGTTTTATAGCTGAAAAGGGGGTACCAACTGCATATGAAAATATATTTATTTATTATTTATTTACAATGTTATTACAGTCCCTGTTGGTGTAATGGTCATGCATCTGAATACTTTTGTCCATATAGTGTATATAAGACCACTGTGCCAATTCAACATGAAAGTAGTGACTGGGTTTACCCCCAAAGCCCTCTCAGAGAACACAGAGATTGTATCACAATGATCATGTTTGGCCCAATCAGTTTGGGGAATCTGTATTATGTTCAGAGTTGCCTACAATCAATGTATTGAATACACTAAACTCACTTGTGCAGTACTGCCAGGCTATAGCAGTCTTATTGAACAAAGAGAAAAAATGGCTTATTAATGTTTGCACAGCTATTTAATTAACATTTTTATTTAAGTTCCCTTGTATTCTACTGTATTCTTTAATAGTTTTCAGTTGTAAAATATACCACCTTAATCTGGTCAATCTCCAGCATTTCCAACAAGTGTCTGATCCAGTGTGACCTATGCCCATTATATAGTGAATGCCCACAGGACTTGATGAGGAAAGCTTGGCTCAATTTAATGAGCTGGTAACCTGTGTTGTGATACTGATTATGCCAGTGTGTGAATGTTTGTTAACCCTGCAATTACACTGAAACAGCAAGTTTTTTAAACTTACTTTGTCTTACAGCCCCCTAGTGGGGATCACCTAAGATTAGAATTTGAATATGTGACCACATATGATGGTAGAGGAATTCTGACAGACAGATGTGGTCTGTAACCTAGTCTACCATGGTGCACCCAGTCTTTCGCCCAGAATGATAAGAAGAAGAGCTGAAAGAAGAGAAAATCCACCATGACATTTTCATTCAGAAAAGTTTAGGTGGAGGTTGATCGCCTGATTTCTCAAGAGACTATACATTGATGCTTGTACAAAATACTAGGACTTAAAGAATTGCATTTTTTTTGGATGATGTTTCAGAATACTTCTATTGGAAGATGTTTTTAAGTAAAGTGTAATGGTTATTGGCATAAGACTAGGGTCAAAGTGTGATTGTTTTTTGCTTTTGCAGGGTGCTATAGTGGCAGTAACAGGTGATGGTGTAAATGACTCTCCTGCTCTAAAGAGGGCAGACATCGGCATTGCCATGGGAATAGCCGGATCTGACGTCTCAAAACAAGCGGCTGATATGATCCTGCTGGATGACAACTTCGCATCCATTGTAACAGGGGTGGAGGAGGGTAAGATAAAGAGAGTAAACAGAGAAGCTTAAAGAAATATTAAGAATTGCAGTGGTAATAAATACATAAACATGACACTGTTGACTAATTAATAGTATCATGCACAAATATGTTTATTTTCCACATGATACTAATTAATAGTGTCATGCACACATATGTTTATTTTCCACATGGAGGAATTAATTCTTTATTTATAAAATTCTAAACTGCACTGCATGCAAGAGACTGCTTGTTCACCTTGTCCTTCACACCATGGTCACTTTACAGAAGAGCACAGCAGTGGCTTGTGACCATATATTTTGTTGGGGAAGAACAATATCATTTAATAACATTAATAAGCAATGACCTTCAGTCTGCAATAGTTTTCCTGTGCAAGCCATAAGCCCCAGAAAATGGATATTACAGTTATAAAAGAAAAAAGATAAATTGCAGAGTCATCTGTGTCATTTCTTTTGTCTACCTCCTGAAGGTCGTTTGATCTTTGATAACCTGAAGAAGTCGATAGCCTACACTCTTACAAGCAACATCCCTGAGATCTCTCCCTTTCTCCTCTTCATCATTGCAAGTGTTCCTCTGCCTCTGGGCACTGTCACTATCCTCTGCATTGACTTGGGAACTGACATGGTAAGAGACAAACACGCATGCACACACATACACACTGAAAGAGAGAGAGAGGGGGGGGGGGGGGCTCACTCCTTACACATAACTCTACAAATATGTGTCAGACTGACAGACACAAGACTGCTCTCTCACTTAGCCACTTTCTTCATTTTCTTTGCTACGTCTCTCTATTTGTCTTTGTCATGTTTAATATATGAAATATCCTTTAACTTCTTATGTGACATAGAGGACAAAGAAACACTTCCTTGTGCACACAGCCACATAAATGCAGAAAATATTTATATTACATTGCTGCTATTCTACTGCTACTGCTCATAGGCACAGTCAGACTTTCTTTCTTTCTGTATTTCTCCCTCTCCATCTCTTTCTTTCTTCCAGGTCCCTGCTATTTCTCTGGCTTATGAGTCAGCAGAAAGTGACATTATGAAACGTCAACCCAGAAACCCCAAAACTGACAAATTGGTCAACGAGAGACTCATTAGTATGGCATATGGGCAGATTGGTAAGACATATGCTCACACACAAGGGCAAGCTTGTACCTACCAAAAATAAAGGAAGCAGTGCTTTTGCATAATTTTTTTTCACTGTGAAATTTTGAGTTCATATTGATTCAAGGCAACCATCTTAACCCTTAGAATCTAATATGATTTTTTGGTAGCGATACGGCAGACGATTGGATAATTCTTGGTAGTATACCAAGGATAATTCTTGGAAGTATACTTCAATTTGTGGTAGCAGGCTGAAAGGTGATAAGGACAAGGCTACCAAGAATTTGTTCGACACACAGGCGGCAGTAGGCTCACCAGGTTAAGCTGCAGGTCAACTACGGCTCACCCCATGGAATCGAATCCTGTCAGGGAAACGTTCATACATTGTTTAGTCAAAGCACTCTTCCTCCCACATCTCTTATTTTTATTTGATTTCCGGGGAACTATCATTTATCTTAACGTGCCTGAACAAGGGAAGAAGTTATCGCCTCACTCGGCTAGACTGCTGGTGTAGGAGGCGGAGCCACATTGCGCTCAGTGCGGGTAAGATGAGTATTCTTAAACACACACCCAAGCGTAAGATTGACATTATGAAGAAACAAACAGGGAATTGCAATCAAGGGGCATCAGATTTAAAGAGAAGAAGGTGGAATGAGAAAAGGCTACAATAAAAACGGCCACCGGAAGTGAATACCCGGAACTGGAAGTGGTTCAGTGCCGTGTGTAGCCTTCTTCACTTTGGCCAGTTTATCCCTGCGTTCCTTCCCATTCAGTTAGTTTGAGTCCACCTGAGAGCTGCAATTTAGGTTGCCCTTTCTATCCCCTTCCTCTTATTTTGCATTCAGTTGAGGCGAAAAATGTAGCTCTCCGGTGGTGCATTGGGATAACACATGCGTGTGTCACCGTTAGGAGCCGGGTTCACACCCTGCCCTCGCCTCATTTATAAGTTTGTTTATTTTGTTTGTTTTTGGACACCCAAGCACCTCCCGTACTCTCGCAGTCGTTTTATTTGTACCAACCCAGGCCCTGGGTTGGCGCACCGCCTTTGGGTCTATTCCTGGGGCGAATCATAACAATAACAAGTACAAAAAAGTACCTTAGTTAGGTGTTGGGCCACCACAAGCCCCCCAGAACAGCTTTATTGTTCCTTGGCATAGATTCTCTAGAACTGAACTTGAGGAATGAACATTATTCTTTCAAAAGACTTGTTGTATGTAATTCAGTCTAACTGAAAAGGTGTTCAGTTGTGTTTAGGTCATTTACATCATTTTCATGTTAATTAAACCATTAAATAATCCCTCATACACTATGGATATTGTCATTGTATCCAAAGATCAGTCAAATTACTTTATGTTGATTTGCAGTAATTTTGTAAGGCAATCAAAATGATGACAGCAAAATTCAATTTTATTTTATTTCTAAAGCCCTTTTAACAATGGACATTGTCCCAAAGCAGCTTTACAAGGACATAAGGTCCAGACATAATTTATAGGTTTTATCCCTAACTGTTATTCCTAAGGAGCTAGCCAGGGGCGACAGGGTCAAGGAAAAACTCATGTTAAGAGGAAGAAACCTTAAGAGGAACCAGTCTCAAAAGGGAACCCATCCTCATTGGGGTGAAACTGGATAGTGCAATAGTAATCCCTTCTATAACTGACTGCTTTAAAAAAAGCTCCCAATCGCCATAATATATCCAACATTTTTACTTTATTCTTTGTTTTTCTTTAATTTGTCATTTGTTTAAACTAATTTGTTTATGTGTATATGTGTAGGTATGATCCAGGCTCTGGCTGGGTTCTTTACCTACTTTGTAATATTGGCGGAGAATGGATTTCTGCCTTATAGCCTTCTTGGAGTGCGACTTGACTGGGATGACCGTAATGTCAACGATCTTGAGGACAGCTATGGACAGCAATGGGTACAAGCACTTGTGCACACAAACACAGATTCCAGTTATACAGACATCATCTTTCACAGACATAAAATCCCTGCTAGAGGCATACAAAATGCAAACCAGTCTCACAGAATAAATTTTTGTATGCAATTTATTTGTTATATATGTTGAAGGTCAACATTCTGGCACAAGCATCCGTTGCATGCCAACATATCAAACATTCAGAAAAATGCTCTATATGAGAATTCTTCCTCCAATGTACACTCCCCAGATAAATAAATAGTCACCTTGCATGTTTAAGGTGATAGTAACTTCAGGCTCCTGCAGATGGTGTTGTATGAGGATGATCGGGCTATAAATACCTGCAGGATGTGTGACCAGATTGATAGATTGAGAAGAGGTGGTACAGTGCAGTGAATGTCTCGTACAATGTGTGTAAAAATGGGTCGCAAAGCAGATGTTAATGATTGGCAAAAAGGAGTGATTACAGGTGTATCGAAGCATATGGTCATATGGGACTACCAGGAGTGGCAAAAATCTCAGTCTCCTGGAAATGTTCATCAGAATTGTGGCTAAAAGACAAAACTCACAGATAGGGACTGCCGGTGTGTTTCACAGCTTGTGAAAAAACGCTTTGCTACCAGGCAAGGATTGCTTCTAGAAGTCAGTGCAAGTCCTTCACAACCAATTTCTGAAAGAACACATGGAACTGCATACCATTAACATCTGGAGCAGAGTTCCAGATTTCAAGTGTTGACAAGGCAGCAAATGTGACTGATTTGTATGATTAACATTCAGGAGCATTCACACATCTGGACTGACCTGAATATCCTGAGATGTGAATCCTCTTGAAAGCGCCAGGGAAAGCATCCACGAAATGTGGCTGAACTGCACAATTGTTTGATGCAAGAGTGACTAAATATTGATGTCGCCTACATCCAGAAACTTGTCCAGTCCATGCCAAATCGAATCCCAGCTGAAATTTGTGCTCAAGGAGGTATTATACACTATTACGTACATTTCAGTCACAGGTGACTAATTTTTTGTCCGTTTTTGAATAAGATCAATATGAAATAATTTAAATCCTTTTGCAGTGATAATCACAATGTGCCTTCAGATCTATCTTGAGACATTGATAGGCTATCAATGCAATTGTCACTAGGATGCTAGGGAATCCACTGGTGAATGTGTGTGACTGAGTTACCAATGAAAGTGCAAAAAAGCTTCTGTGATGGCATGAGGGTGCATCAGTGCCCATCGCATGTGTGATCTGCATATACAGTGGGTTCGGAAAGTATTCAGACCCCTTTAAATTTTTCACTCTTTGCTTCATTTGCTAGAATAAAAAAAGTTCATTTTATTTCTCATTAATGTACACTCAGCACCCCATCTTGGCAAAAAAAAGAAATTTTTGTAAATTTATTAAAAAAGAAAAACTGAAATATCACATGCTAATAAGTATTCAGACCCTTTGCTGTGACACTCATATTTAACTCACATGCTGTCCATTTCTTCTGATCCTCCTTTCT
>JAOVVH010000029.1:10196102-10206922 GCA_028566435.1 Scorpiodoras heckelii | reverse complement strand
TACTTTACATTGTATCAAAGTGTCATATCTTCAGTGTTGTCCCATGAAAAGATATAATAAAATACTTACAAAAATGTAAGGGGTGTATTCACTTTTGTGAGATACTGTACATCACTGCATAAGCATTTGTTTTCTTCTAAGTGGCTTAAATTCATTAAAAAGTACACTCCCTAAGCTCTTTATTATTTCAGACACACGTGCCATATAAACACATAATAAATGTCTATTTGTTTAGATACAGAGACAAAAATCATATGCACAAAAACTTCATATACACATCAACACAGACATCGCTGTTTGCGTATAGGGTGTGATTCTCTAATGTGCGTAGGTAAAACAGAAGAGTGCACATACACTATCGTACATGCACCAATCAGCTGTAGCATTAAAACCACTGACAAGTGAAGTGAATAACATTGATTGTCGCATTACAATGGCACCTGTCATTGGGCGGGATATATTAGGCAGAAGTGAGCCATGGAAGTACAACCCGGTGAACCAGTGACAGGGTCATGGGCACCCAAAGCTCAGTGATGCACATGGGGAGTGAAGGCTAGCCCGTCTGGTCCAATCCTACAGAACAGCTACTTTAGCACAGATTGCTATAAAAGTTAATGCTGACTGTGAAAGAAAGGTGTCAGAACAGTGTATCACAGCTTGCTGCGTATGGAGCTGCACAGCTGCAGACCAATCAGAGTGCCCATGCTGACTCCTGTACAGCGCCAAAAGCACCTACAATGACCATGCAAACATTGTTTTCTTTTACATGTGGATGGCCAGGTGCATGTGTTTTTACCTGGTGAAGAGATGACACCAAGATGCACTGTGGGAAGAAGCCAAGTTGGCAGAGGCAGTGTGATTTTCTGGGCAATGTTTTGCTGGTAAACCTTGGGTCCTGGCATTTACAGTGGTGCTTGAAAGTTTGTAAACACTTTGGAATTGTCTATATTTCTGCATGAATTTGAACTAAAACTTCAGCAGATTTTTACACAGGTCCTAAAAGTAGATAAAAAGAACCAAATCAAACAAATGAGACAAAACTATTAGACTTTACTATTTATTTATTGAGGAAGATGATCCAATATCACATATCTATGAGTGGCAAAAGTATGTGAACCTTTAGGATTAGCAGATAATTTGAAGTTGAAAGTAGAGTCAGGTGTTTTTAATTAATAGGATGACAAACAGGTGTGAGTGTTTTGTTTAAAGAACATGGATTTAGCATAGTAGGAACAAACAAAGGCAATGTTGATGCTCATCAGGCTGTAAAAGGTTACAAAAGCATCTGTAAAGAGTTTGGACTCCACCAATTCACAATCAAACAGACTGTGCAAATGGAGGAAATTCAAGACCATTATTACCCTCCCCAGGAGTGGATGACCAACAAAGATCACGTCAAGGGCAAGGCGTGTAAGAGTCTGCAAGGTCACAGAGGAACCCAAGGTAACTTCTAAGCAACTAAAAACATTGCTCACATTGGATAATGTTCATGAGTCCACCATTAGGAGAACACTGAACAACAATGGTGTGCATGGAAGGGTTGCAAGGAGAAAGCCACTGCTCTCCAAAAAGAACATTGCTGCCTGTATACAGGTTGCTAAAGACCACATGGACAAGCCAGAAGGCTACTGGAGCAGTTTTTTGTGGACAGATGAGATAAATATAGAACTTTTTGGTTTAATTGAGAAGTTTATGTTTGGGGCAAAGAAAACACTGCATTCCAGCATAAAAACCTCATTCCATCTGTGAAACATGGTGGTGATAGTATAATAGTTAGGGCCTGTTTTGCTGCATCTGTGCCAGGATGGCTTGCCATCATTGAAGGAACAATGAATTCAGAATTATACCAGCAAATACTAAAGGAAAATGTCAGTATATCTGTCTGTGAACTGAATCTCAAGAAAATGTGGGTCATGCAGCACAGCAAAGACCTTAAGAATACAAGTTGTTCTACCAAAGAATGGTTAAAGAAGAATAAAGTTAAAGCTTTGGAATGGCCAAATTAAAGTCCTGACCTTAATCCAATAAAAATGTCATGGAAGTTCCTGAAGCAGTTCATAGGAGGAAACCTACAAGAGAGCTGAGCCGGTTTTGTACAGAGGAACGGGCTAATATTTCTCCAAGCCAATGTGCAGGACTAATCAACAATTACAGGAAATTTTTAGCTGCAGTTATTGCTGCACAAGGGAATCATACCAGATACTAAATTCAAAGGTTCACATACTTTTGCCACTTACAGATTTGTGATATTAGATCATTTTCCTCAATAAATAAATGATCAAGTCTAATTTTTTTGTCTCATTTATTTGATTTGGTTCTTCTTTTAGGACTTGTGTGAAAATCTGATGAAGTTTTAGGTCAAATTTATGCAGAAATATAGACAATTCCAAAGGGTTCATAAATATTCAAACACCACTGTATGTGGATGTTACTTTGACATGTAACACCTACCTAAATATTGACCACAGGCAATAGCAGTGGCCTCTTTCAGCAGGATAATGTAATCTGCCACACTGCAGAAACTGTTCAGGAATGGTTTGAGAAACATGACAAGTTTTCAAGGTGTTGATTTAAAATCCAAATTCCCTAGATCTCAATTCAATCGAATATCAGTGGGATGTGCTGGACAAACAAGTCACATCCATGGAGGCCCCACCTCACAACTTACAGGACTTAAAGGACCTGCTGCTAACATCTTGTTGCCAGATACCACAGCACAGCATTACCTTAATTTTTCATTCTTAAATGTGAGTCAATTATTGGTATGTGGACCAATAGCAAAGTGTTACTCATTCATTATTCAAGTTAGCTTATAGTGAGCAATCTGGAAGAGTGATGAGTGATTACTAATACACTGTTAATAATAGGCTACTCAGCATGCATTCAATCATGGACATTGAACTATGAATTTTGTTGCACTTTCTCCCCAATAGTGCATTTTTATTAATGAATATCCACACATCCAGCATATATTTATACACAGGCCCAGCACAAGTGTCATTTGGAATATTTACTTGATATTTGAGTTTATGTTATACATAGAAACAAATACTTTCCTTTGAGGTGTTTCATAACATAGTGTCCCCTTTCCATTTATTTTCAATATCATAGTCCAGTTTATTGTTTGAATTGATTTCAATGATATTGGTAAATGCGAAAGTCCACATTTTGTGCACAGCCAAAATACACATGGTTTTAAACAAATCGCACTTCGTTCTTGAGCCCAACTTTATTCTGAAGTTTAGAATCTCACCCATAGACTCTTAGGGCATGATTCTCCCATTTGTGCACAAGTCCTTTTTTGTGTGTCTCCAGTTATGCACGTTACAGTTATGCGTATTCTCCCCAATACACTTCAGTCACACCCACAACACTTAACTGTTCGTATTTGTACACATGTTTATACTCATTTTATTTTGTTTTATTCTGACTGAAGTAATTATTTACCAGACTTGTTCATAACACCATGTAATTTAAAAATTGTTTTCATTTGTTTCTAGGCACGCACAGACACACACATGCATCCCCACGGCTCTGCATGGCTTAGTTCTCTTTTAGGGCCAAACTGTCACTGAAAGCATACAGACTCATAAACTAAATTGTCACTAATGATCAAAATGTGAGAATAATGCTGGTTAAACCGACTTCTCTCATAGACAGCACTCAACCATGCCCCCGCTGCCACACAATGTAATATATGCCCAGGTATACTTCCTTTGCTGGCTACATGCGCAGTAAAACTCTACTCAGAAAAAAAGCATCTACTGGAAGAGACATTTCACAGGAGACAGACAGTTTCAGAGAGAACGTTGTCTTGCTTGAACTATAAATAGGACATTGTCATTACCTTGTTTTTTTATTATCTAATTAACCCCAAATAATGACTTTTTATCCTGTATATTTGCATGAAGGAGCTTTTTGGTGCTTCAGAGCATGCGCAGGTGGTGCCTATGTAATGTAGTGGCTGTGCGGCCTGTATACAAGAAAACTGATTGCAGTTTAAAAGCAACACGTACCAATAAACACATCAAAAATTCATTAAGTAAACATTTTTTCTGTAAAAAAAAATGTCAGAATGTTTTAAAATAGTTTATAGTTATCATCATTCTAACTTCTGCTTTAATCCTGTATTAACAATGGAAATAATCATTAAATTCTTCATAGTCTTGTGATCATCATTTGTTTCATACAATCCCAGTCACTGTAATGTTTGTCATTGTAATGGTATGTTATCAGGCTCGGTGGGACTGGGTGAAAACAACCACTGCACAAAGCTCTGCTGTCACGGTTGTTCTGTTCTGCATGCTCTTTGAAACTGCGTTTATATACAAGTCAGAGGAAATAATCCACTACATTTTAGTGTTTTAGTGTGTGTTGGTCAGTGTGTGTGTTTGCCTGACAAGTCTGCTGATACTGTGTCAGCTCACTCTAGATATCCATAACGTTTTTCTTCAGTGTGCATTTCTATCACAAACTCTTTTCTCAGCATTCAATCGTAATACTTGAGTTTCTTGATAGTGGTGATGCTATGGTGATGACACAAGGCTATTTTGTTTTGTGATGCTGTAGATGACGAGGAAGATCCTTTCCAGCCTGTGACCTCAGATGAGACAGTGGCTGAGGGAGGTACGGTGACTCTGACATGCCGTGTGGCTGAGACTGATAATTCTTCCCTCCAGTGGTCCAACACTGCACAACAGACACTCTACTTCGGAGCTAAAAGAGGTGAGAAACACAAGGACTGGTGGGTGGAGGGAAGTGCATGGATGGGTGAGTGGTCAGATAAATGGAAGAACGGATGGGTAAACCCAAGGACAAATGGATAGGTGTGGGATTATTAACCCCAGAGAAATCATGATAGACAGAAATATCCTGATTCAAGAAGAATGAGAAAGAATGAAAGAATAAATGAACAAGGAAGAAAAGTAATAGAAAAAGATAGACGGGACGATCTGCTCAGTGAAATGCCCAATAAAAGATGACAGGAGAGAAGTACATACATGTACTCCTTCTCACACACATTTAACTGTTTACACTCCTAAAAAGCAGCAGATAATACACACAAACACACACTTATCTATTAAAACACCTACAAACATCTATCCACCCTTGAAGAATCCTTTTTTTTCTGAGTGTGTGGAGAGACATTTCCAATTAAATAAAATAAGTAATTAAATATATAAATAGTTTTTTGTATTGTGACAAAATAAATTGATAATGTAATGGAATGTGAGCATAAATAAAAGTTTGCCAAAAAGATGCATTTTATTATTTGTTTGTTTGTTTGTTCATTTATTTGTTTCTTTGATTATTTTTTATTTCCATTTGTGTACATACTTGTGACCTCAAATGTACACCATGAAATACATATACATGATCCGAATAAACATTACATTACAAAATCGTGCAATCATCCCTGATAATTATGCATTACTGGTGTTTACTAAGACACTGAGAGATTAAGAGTGATGTAATTCAGTTTTTATATTATTATAATGAAGTATCTATTGTATGCAGTATTTGAAGTATCAAGTATCTTTGTCATTGTATGAAACAATGATACAGTGAAGCATCATAGTCACAGAGTGCAATAAATATGATGAAAGTGATATAAAATAATAGAATAGATAATAGAATTAAATGAATTATTTGCTAAGAATAAAATTGGTATTGAAAAGATAAACAGAATGAAATAGTTATGAGGAATAAAATACATATTATACCTTTTCACATTTATCAGTAATTATTCCAGTGCAAATTATTCAGGTGCAAGTTAGTCAGGTGAATTGTTTAGGTGAAGGCTCTTCATTCTGGTATTCATTGCTCAGATAGACCTACATCTTCTTCCTGAGGGCAGGAGTTCAAAGAAGTGATAGGCTGGATGTGATTGGACTTTGATGATACTGTTGGATCACCGTAGGCAGCTGGAGGTGTAGATGGTGGTGATGTCAGGTATCTGGGCCCCAATGATTTTCCCAGTGGTCTTTATCGCTCCCTGCAGGGATTGCTGCTCCGCCTTCCTGCAACTGATGAACTACATTGACATGCAGTATGTCAGCACACATTCAATGGTGTACAGGTAGAAATTCATCAGAAGCTTCTGAAGTACATTTGCTTTCACCAGTTTTCTTAAGTAAAAGAGGAACTGTTGAGCTTTCACAGCCGCAGTACTGGTGCTCCACGTAAGTTTCAGTCAACATCAGGCCCAGGAGCTTGAATTCGGTGACCTTGTCCACTGCCACTCCATTTATGTAGAGTGTGGTGTGGTTGTGTTGTCCTGGTCCACGATCACTTACTTTGTCTTCTTGATGTTCAGAGCCAGATTGTGACTGCCAGCTTTTATACTTCACTCCTGCATGCAGACTCATAATTGAGAGGAGGTTGAGCATTGTGGTATTGTCTGCGAATTTGATGATGGAGTTAGACGGATAGGAGGGGAAGAAATCATGTGTAAAAAGGGTGTAAAGTAGTAGACTAAGCACGCATCCCTGAGGAGCACCGGGGTTTAGGGATAGAGTGGATGATGCATGCTTCCTGAGTCTAACAGACTGTGTGCGGTTTGTTAAGAAGTCCAATACCCAGTTGCATAATGAGGTGTTAAGTCTCAGGTCCTGTAATTTGATAATGAGTTTGTTACGCAGGATTATATTGAAAGCAGAGCTGTAATCAATAAAAAGCTTTCTTACATGTGTGTTCTTAGGCTCCAGGTATTCCAGTGCAGTATGAAGCACAATAGCTATTGCATCTTCTGTCTATCTGTTCTCCTCCTGTAGGCAAACTGGTGTTGGTCAAAAGAGACTGGTAGGATTCTTCTGATGTGCATCGTGACCAGTCTGTCCGGACATTTAGCGGGTAAGGGGGCAAGTGCCACAGGTCTCTAGTCATTCAGGCATGTGACAGCTGACTGTTTAGGCACTGGGATTTCTGTTGATGTTTTGAAGCATGCAGGGACACATGATGAGGGCAGGGAGAGGTTAAAGATGTTTGTGAAAACCTCTGCAAGCTGATCCATGCAGTCTTTATGAATGCAGCCCACCATACCATCTTGTCCAGCTGCCCTCCTGGGGTTCATGTTCCAAGGGCAGTGTCTGACTCTGTGAGGGCTCAGGATGGGTGCAGTACCATTGGAGGGGAAGGGCTGCAACACTTGATCTTTTTTCTGTCAAACTGAGCATGAAAGTACTTAATTTCCTCAGCTACTGCTGTTTGCAGAGGGATATGTTCATAGTCTATGATTGCCCAAATTCTCTCCCAAACCCACTGGGAGTGCTGGAATGTGTTTCAGTCTGCAGTTTATATTTTGAGTTTGGCAGATTTGGTGCCTCTTCTTAGTGCCGACCGGGCTTCACTGTATGCAGCTGTATCCACTGTTCTGTAGGCTGCATCTTGGGCTTTGCTTAGTGTATCAGTATGGATCAGCTTCCTGCTGGTAACATTGTTTACAGAGTAATAACGTTGTTCACAGTATGATGCCCTAATGCACATATGTAATACTTACATTTACAATACTTAATAGCAATAGTATAGGAAATGACCAGGTGAAAATATAGGACAACCATTGCGACCATGCTAAAGTTTAATTTTTGAATTTAGAAGTGCAATGCAAGCACTGTTACCATATATGCTCTACTCTTTGCAAAATAGGTCTAGAACCCAGATGGAAACTGTTGAGGTGTGCACCCCAGCATCTGGATGCAGCACATTGCATGATTGCTAGAGTACTAGCCTAGGTTACTACACAGCGGAAAGACCACAGTTACATAAAGTACATAACTAGCATAAACATGCTGAACTTCATTGGCTGACTGATACTACTATTGACATCATTTGCCATGTGCCACTCCATGCAGGGGTTTCTACAAAAATGAAGGAGGGTAGAATTTTAATTTAAGTAAAATGACAAACTACAGAATAGATTAATTCTAAATGAAGTTTTACCATGTCCTGTACCCAACAAACATGTTTTCCAGAAAGCACATATTGCCTCTGTATTTCTTTATATACCATCACATCTGTATCACTGGTGCCTAAAATCAGTTTGATTTTAGAGAGAGAGAGACAGAGAGACAGAGAGACAGTAGCTGTTGTGCAGAGGTCTGATAAGAATGGTACCTGATGGAGACAAATTAACTGAACTTCACTTACTGATAAACCATGAAGACAGACACAACAAACACAGTGGCCACGGTAACCAAAAGGATACCTTTTTTTTGTTTGTTTCTTTGTTTGTCCTTTAGAGCTGCATTTTTTGTTTTCTTATTCTTGTTGGATAGAAAAGCATACACACACACACACACACGCACACACAGACACATACACATTGTAGGATAATTACATGTATTTTCTCTCTCTGTGTGCTTTCTTTCTTTCTTTCTTTCCTAGCTTTGCGAGATCACCGTATCCAGCTACATAAGTCCACACCGACAGAGCTGTCAATCACCATCTCCAATGTGCAGCTGTCAGATGATGGAGAATACACCTGCTCCATCTTCACCATGCCTGTACGGATTGCACGAGCCACTCTCACTGTACTCGGTATGTGCTTGTGCATGTGTGTATATGTGTGTACAGGGTAAGTGTTTGTTGTATATGCCAGCCATAGCTACTCTTCCAGAGCTGGTAAGCATTAAGTCTTCATTAGGTCTTGTGTGTCTGACTGTCAGCTGTCAATCTCTTCACTCTCACTGTCTCTCTGTTCTGTCTGGTTCCCCGTCCTTCTAACACTTACTGTGCCTATGTCTCATCTCCCCCCTACTCCTACGCCCTGTCCTTCTCTATTTTTTCCTCTCTTATTTTCTGTTTCTCTTTATGTTTTTCTTTTCACTCAGGAGTACCTGGGAAGCCAGTAATAACAGGGTATGAGGATCCAGTGCAGGAAGGAGGGAGTGTGACACTTACCTGCACCAGCACAGGCAGCAAACCTCCTGCTCAGCTGTACTGGTATAAAGGACATGAAAAGCTGGAGGGTACACACACATACACCCACTCACATACTCATATACATATTTGCATAAAAACACAAATACTTTGATATGGGCATGGCTTGAAGTGTTTGAAGCACACTGGTCAGCATGGCTCCTTGTTTATCCAAAACATTGCCATGCAAAATGTAACTATCTGTGGTAGTTCAGTGGTTAAGACATTGGATTTAAGATAAGTAGGCCATGATTTCAAATGATTTTAAAACCTTGAGTAAGTTACTGTATAAGGGTTCAAATGCTGTAAAAAAAATAACTATATACACTGATGAGCCATAACATTAAGACCACTGACAGGTGAAGTGCATGGAACCTTTCATATATTAGGTATATATTAGGCAGCAGGTCTCAGTTCTCAGAGATGATGTGTTGAAAGCAGGAAAAATGGAAACACATAAGACTGGGTCATATCTCCAAAATGGCAAGTTCCTGGTATGCAGTGGTTAGGTATTCCCTGATGGCAGTGGTCTCTTTCAGCAGGATAATGCAACCTGCCACAGTGCAAAAATCATTCAGGAATGGTTTGAGTATCATGACAAAGTCTCCAAGGTGTTGACTTGGCCTCCAGATTCCTGAGATTTCAGTTTGATCAAGTATTTGTGGAATGGGCTGGACAAACAAGTCAGATGGCCCAAACTTAGAGGTCTTAAAGGATCTGCTCCTAACGTCTTGGTGCCAAATACCATAGCACACCTTCAGATTTGGCAGCCAAGAAAAACCTACACAATATTAGGCAGGTTCTTTTAATGTTATGGCTGATTGATGTATGTCTTGAATGTATAAGATACAACTACATCAATTAATTTATTTATATGTGCAACTCTGTATCTAGTAAATGGGAAGTTAATCACAACTTATGTTATGTTAACTTATGTTTGCTAAAGTCATAATTCATTGTTGACACCCTGCAGCTACAAATTATGTGTTTTTACTTTGTATTTGAAATCTTGTCAATATGTTAACATGGATCATCATACTTGAGCTGCTTATGACCTGTCTGCCACACTGTTTTTATTGTTTTATTATTATTATATTAAGCCCGTCCCAATGTGGTGGAGTCAAACCTCAATGAGCTGACATACACAGTGACAAGTGTGCTCACGCTGCCAGTCACCAGGAGTGATAACAATGCCATGATCGGCTGTGCTGTGGACCACCCATCCATCACAAATGGAGAGAAAAGGACAGAACAGCCTTTAAACGTGCTGTGTAAGACTTATACACACATTACAGCTGTGCCACAGCATTGCACAATTTAATGGGACACCTTGTATGATGTGTAGAAGTGGGAGGCAGGAGGCATCTGCATATAAACTCAATGTGCATTTTATTGTGGGCAATCAAAGCATATTTAGTGCCTGTAGCACTGGACAAAATACTGACAGTCTTGCTTAACAGAAGATAGTCTGTAATCAGTACTTTATGACAGGTGAGGGTCATAACCAGAAAAAAAAACAGAAACCGAAAAACAAGGCATGTAATGGCATGTAAAAAAGCATTTTCACTCTTGCTTGTTTAGGGTTTTTGAACCCTTTGTAGTCCAGGGAATTGATATTTTACCTGAAAGTCCTTGTCAGTCGTCAACCCACAACTGATCTTGGGTACAGACCAGAGTATGTAAATGCTGTGTGTGTGTGTGTGTTTCTTTCCCCAAGTCTCCCCGAGTGTCTTGATTAAACCTGAGAGTGACCTACCTCGAGAGGGAGAGAGGTTTTCTTTGCATTGCATGGGGAATGGAAACCCTGAGTAAGAGTGCACACACACGCACGCACACACACACACACACACACACACACACACACACACACACACACACACACAAACACACACACACACACACAC
>JAOVVH010000029.1:10134339-10145390 GCA_028566435.1 Scorpiodoras heckelii | reverse complement strand
GAGGGGCTGAATACTTTTGCACGTCACACTTTTCAGATTTTTATTTAATTAAAATTTTGAAAACCATGTATCATTTTTGTTCCACATCACAATTATGTGCTACTTTGTGTTGGTCTATCACTTAAAATCTCAATAAAATACATTTAATTTTATGGTTGTAAGGTGACAAAATGTGAAAAAGTTCAACGGGTATGAATACTTTTGCAAGCCACTGTATATAAAATAAGAACATCCAGACAGTAATGCCAAAATGTAAAAACGTAGATTGCTGAATAGTATTGTTAAATTGTTCAATTGTCATGTAGTTTGTGTTTTATGTTCTGATGCTTTTAGTATTTCGGTGCCTTCTATGTGTTTGTATTTATAATTGATATTGTTTTATAACACTATATTGCTTTAGAGAAATTATGAGACAAATTAATGCTTGGAAGTGAGTCCAAGTGATAGAATTATAGAACACTACTACAGGCATTCACTGATTTTATCTAAATTGATACTAATTAATACTATTTTATCTATTTTACCTTAGCTGAAGGGGCCTATTTCCCAAAATAATACATACAATTGCTACATATTTAGGAGTTAATTTACTTTGTTTTCAGTTATAGCACAGTGCTGTTGAAGTTGGCATTATAACTGCTCAGTTGGTTTAAATGAATGGCTTTCAGTCACGTTAATGGCATTAATGGCCACTTGTGGAGGTGTTTATTTGCCTCTTGACTCCTTTCAGTGATGGCATAGCCACTTCATAGTTTGTCAGTAGCCACATTGTGTTGGTAGAAGACCTTTTCTCTCCTTAATTACCATCGGAGTTACCCTGATATTTGCTGGATCTAAACCATGGTCATCAGACAAATCCGGCACTGTCTTTGATTTAATAGCCTTAAGAGATGCATTACATTTGTGATTAACACATTTTTGTAGCACAGCTTGTACCAGCTTAGTGTTATTTATGATTTTTTTCTTGCATTTCCAAAGCATGGCATTGTCAAAGCACCTGAACAGCTGCCTAAGATTCATTACATTCAACACACTTGTCCAAAACAGAAAAAAGTGCTTTTTACTCAGTTCAGCTGTTCTGAAATGCCAAGTTCTTTACACAACTTTGTCTGCTTTTTTGAACACAGCTTATCCAACGTTCACCCAGAAATAACCGAAAATATAGAAACAGACTTGTACAGCCATTGCAAAAGGACATCGTACAGAATATAGAATTCATGTACATAAATAGACGCTAAATGTATGTACAGATGCACAGCACCTTACACTCGTATATGTGATGTGTATACATTATGAGTGAACATTAGGAGTGGCAGGTCACACTATGTAAAACTGTTTCTAATGATTAAATCATGGATCATGTTTGTGGATAATATCAAAGATGAAGAATAATGCCATACAAATAGGAAAATAAACCAGATTGGTCACTTTCCCATTTCTGATCACCATCACTTCCTTGGTTTAAACTTCATTTTTGTGCCTTCAGGATCCACCTTGCTTGTTGAGTCATGCTTGTTGAGGTTGGCAGATGCTAGACTCCATTATCAGGATTCCTTCCCTGCTGCTGTTGTGAGCAGATCCATTTCCATGAAAAACAAGATGGGGTAGATGGGCAGCCTGTTACGATTTCCATTTCTAGGTCCTGCCACCGGGTTATAAACTCGGCAATTATGGTGATCATTCCCTTGATATGTTGGGGGATATTGCAGTGTTCCTTAGCTGCATTAATGAGGTGATGATTGTGTTTGCTCTCCTCGGCCTCCTGGATTAGCTGTCTGAGGGCACCCATGTGTTCCAAACACCCAGAGAATTCTGGGATGCTACCCTTCTGGATTGATGCGTCAATATATTTTTGTTCACCATGTAGGTAGTTATCCTTTTGGCCAGGACAGAGAAGAAGATCTTGCTTTCGGATGATGCCTTTTGTCCATACCCTCTGCAAAAGTTTCCGTAATCTGCAAAGTAGCATCAGACAACTCTTGTATACTTTATTAGGTACATCACTTGGTCCTGGTGCAGATGCTGGTCAGGCATTCTATAAATGTCTTGGAATGTTTTCTGTGTTGGGTCTCTAGTGTCAAGGAGTTTCAATTCTGCTGACCTTCAGGGCATGCAGTTAAAGCCTGGCCCCTAAGGGTGTCACTGTGACTGTCCACAACTTTCTTAGGGCTGAATAATATCCCAGATCTTGCTTCCAGTCTTGGTGAGTATCTTCTACTGCCCTGTAGCTCAACTCTTCATGCCTGATCCACATCCAACAAGAAGCTCAACTATAGCCCTACTAATGTGAAGGTTGGTGAAATTCAGAGCCACTTGTGGAGGTGTTTTGTTCACTCACCATTTTACTCCTTCCACTGATGACATGGCACTGCATAGATTGTCAGTAGCCACATGAGCCTTGGCAGAAGACTATTATAGAAGACCATAACAGCCAGGATTCCTGGTAAGCCTGATCCCTTAATCTTTCTCAGCCTTTCATGTGCCTGGGTCTCTGTCCTGGATATATTGCTTCTTTAAGTGAGAGAGGCATCATAACACTGCCCTAAGCATTTTATTGGGTGTTCTTCAACAAATTGTATAACATCCACCTGGATTTGGAGCTGAAATTTGCTGATCACATTCCTGTTTCTGATCCTCATTTTTCTTGACTTCCTAGGTTTAACTTCATTTTTGCCTATGTTGCCACTGCCACTGGGTTGTAAACAGGGCAGTCTTGATTGGTAACTCAAATCCTCCAAAGTAGCTGAAACTTTCCTAATACAATTATAGTTTCTTTAGCAACAACTACATAATTCAAGGGATTCTTATTACTAAAAAGTCATGACAGACACAGATCAAAGGGATAGAAAAACAAAAAAAGACAAATTAAACATACCAAGCATCCCATACAAGTGAGGGGCAGTGACCAACAATTATATAATTATGATATTAGTGCTGTTACAATATTAGTGCTGTTTCATATTCTGTAGAGATTCCTTGAAAACAGACCACCTCTGAGAGAAGCTTATAATGTGTTTTTACATAGTCCATAGAATTTAACAAAAGTCCTTATATATTAGTGTATTTCTTTGTTGATTCTATAGCATATTTAATCTTTTCCCTTTTAAGAAAATAAAGGGCATCTTTTATCCAGTGTATAAATTTTGTGGGTTTGCAATCTTTCCACTTCATTACAATCAGCCAAGAAGAGTGAGAAAGGCAATACTATCAGATTTTGCCTTTGTTAGATAACTAGTTAGATAACGCCAATGTAATGCCAAATAAACCCATCTTAGGGAATGGTAAAACTGATTGACCCCGGAAGCCTGATATGGTTTTGAAGATAGATGTCCAATAGTGTTCAACCTTGTTCAACATGTGGGTATGAAATGCTGGGTTACACTTATATCTATCATTATATCAGAGTCTATAACAGAGAATCACATGGACAACCTCACCTAGGTTTTGCACAAATTGATGAGTTATGCACTCTGGATGGAGCAACCTCCCAGGATTGTTCAGGGATATATTCTCCAAGTTCCCCCTTCCACTGAGTCTTGATGTCAAGAAGAAAGGAATGTGATGCCATTAGTTTACCATATATGACTGATATTGTCCTTAAATGATGGCAGTTGATCTAAGGTATGGTCATGGGGGTATAGGGGGATTGTTTTGGAAAGGCTGGAGAGATATTCTTAGCAAAGTCACGAATTTGAAGAAAGCAAAAGAAGTGATTTTTAGGGATAAAGCATTGAAAGGAGATCCCATGGAAAGGTCCCCTTACGATAGATTTTAGGCAGTTCCTTTCTTGGTTTTGTTTGCAGGTCGTCGAGGGGTTGCACTGAAGCCTGACATCAAAGTCGAGACAGTCAACAAGGAGACACCAAGCCTAGAAGAAGATACAGCAGGTGTCTCTACAGCATCTCGCATGGTAAAGGCAATGTACTCTGTGAGTATGGTAGTAACAGAGACACAAACCCTGCGTTCCAGTCCAGATTTCAGCACACCCTTATTATCTCCCCTTCAGCATGTATTCAGATTCTGCAGACGTTCTGCTCCAGAAGTGTACTGTTTTGTTGATCTCTTCAGGCTCCAAGGCACTGTTTAACAAACATGAAATTAACTATTAAGTAATATTTTGGTGATGGCCAGGATTACATGGTATAACAACAGTGTTGGAACGCAGGGTAGGTCTTTCCTACGAAAAACCTCTCACCTTTAATATCCATTCAGGTAGGAGAGTATTGCTCGAGTATTCAGACTTTTTTCTCATTTCTGTCCAGCCCCAACACTAACTGAGAAGCCAAGACAAATAGCTTTTTAGGGCTAAATAATGTGTAACCATCAGTGTTTTACATATTTTAAAGTAAAATTCTTAACTATAGTTTTTAAACATTTTTATAATTGTTTTTGACCTAACACTTTTTAGCATGTTTACTGACCAAACTGGTCCCTCACAATTCCATAAAACAGAACTAATCGCTTAGCTCATACATTATTTAAATTTTAGCTTCTGTGTGAATTACATGTGGAGGTGAGGTGTGCCAAAACAGTATAAGTAGTGCTGTATTTATAGTTATCTGTAGATATGCAGCTTAATTTCTAGCTTTATCAAGCTAATGAAGTTTTTGTAATTCATAATAGACATTGGCCATTATGGATGTCATTCTTTTAGGCTTTATCAAAAAATTAACACATGGAACACACACAGACATGGTCTTCTTCACATGTGTATGTAAGTATGATGTATTATATAAACAGGCAGGCAAAATGTAAAACTAGAAAATACTAGAAAATGTGTGGAACCAAGGAAACTAGAACTAGGTACAAGGTAAAATTTGAAGAAGAATTTCATGATCTCAGATCCAATCTATTAATAAATATTTACTTTTTAATAATTTGCTAATAATAGAGATGAAGTAATGACAGTGGATATTTTAAAATAAATTTTCCAACACTGCAATAAAATCAAAAAGAGATGGGCTGGGTCAGCATTGCATCCATTGCTAATCAACCACTACACTCATTCCTCCACATTTTCTTTTCCACAGCACTTTTTCTTCCTCTCCTTTTCTTCTGCTGATCAACCTGATGTGGTGTTTTCCTCTTCCCCCCTCCTTCTCTCCCTCTCCTCTCTTTGTGTGTGTTTGTTTTGTGGTGTTTTGATGGTTTAGTTTCTTCCCTCTGTCTCCCTCTCTCCCTCCACTCAGCCTTTCAAAGAGGAGACGGACCTGAAGCAGGACACACGCAGTGAAACACTGGAGACCAAAGAGGAGTATGAGCTTAAGGTGAGAAGCAAGTACTAGTAATGCAAGTAAGCAGTATCTGGATATAAATATCAGGACATGAAGGCTGAAATTCTGATCCAAATCCAAATCCAAATGTCTTCAGTGTATAACATAACCAAAAGTATTGGTTTTGTTTTACTTTTGGAGGGGACTGTACATAATGATAATTGAGTCTCCTTGAAATCTAATCCTGGTGATCTTCCAACTCGCAAAGTTTAGTGCAGACCAAATTTAACACTAGTCTCTATTATTGCTGTCCTCTGAAATATTATGGTCAACACTAAACCCTAGTTGATAGCTTTATCTGATTTTAGAGTGCATATGGAATATTCAAAATGCATTGTATTGCTATCATGAACACAGATTGTTAGTCATTGTACTCTGCTAGCAGTAGCAGGCTTGTTAGTCAGCTCACTGCTTAAAAATGAATCTATTCAAAAAGAAAACTTGAGTTATTACAGGCAAACTGATATTTCATGCGTAGTGTTACGCTTCTAATTTTAGCTTTTAATTTTAACCATTTTTGTTTCTAAAAGTGTATTGTCAGGTAGCTGGCCAGGTGCAAGGGACAAAAGTTTGCAATGAAAACCGATCAATACAAATTTGAAAACTTTGAGAACCAATTACTTTTTTCCTCAAGATTCTAGCGAAATTCATTTTAATTCATGAGCACAGTACAATAATGCAGCACTTTTGTGTTTCCTCAGGATCCAACAAATGGCTATTACAACGTGCGAGCAACAACCCATGATGAAGGCAGGACCACAGCCCGCTACCAGGAATTTCGTCCACCAAATCCAGCTTCAGTCTCCTCTTCTGCAGCAGGCTCAGCACCCAGTATTAATCCTGCACCCATTGGCCGCTATGAACCGCGCCCACCATCTCGGATTACTCACAACACCTATGCCCACTTCAGCACCATCGCCAGGACCAAACAAAGCCAGGGTCCACCCAAAGCTGCACTTCAGACCACAGACTATTCCAGGGAATGTGGCCTGCTGGAATCAACCAATCAGCTCACTTATGACACATATGGGTACCAAACCACGGCACAGTATGCTCAGTACAGGCTTGGCTTTGCTCCGGCGCTTGAAGAAGGACCAGCATATGAGATGTATCCAACAGGACAGGGGGTGGGGCCAAATCAAGGGGTAGGGCCAGATGCTGGACTGGGGAAGTATGGGAGCTCAACACGTTTCTCCTATTCATCCCCACCCACAGAATATTCTCAGAGACACACTCAGAGGATGCAGACACATGTATGAGAGAGTAACAGGACACTGCTACACACACTCACACACACCCACACACACACACACACATACATACACATTTACTGAGAACTTGTGATTAATCAAAACTAGATTCACATATTAGTGTAGCTATCTCACAGTCTCTCTCTCACACACACACTGAATTTTGTACTATCATATCTTCATTGTGTGCCATCACTATAGTTCCAAACCAAGATTAAATATGAAATGCAAAGATAAAATATAGATAAGGTGGAGGGACACATTCATGACTTTTATATATTCTCTCCTCCATTCTCCGATGACCCCTATTAGTCTTTTCCTATCATCATATGTAAATAAATTCAAAAGAAGTGTCAACAGACACAAGGATTGTTTCTTAAAGTTGATAACTGCCCCAGAGTAAGAAGCAGGAAACTTGAGAAGAAGCAATAGGTTTGTCAATTTAAGGGAACATTGGGACCTGACTGTTTCCTATGGGAATCTGCACATGGCACCAGAGATTGATGGTAAATATTTCCAGTCTCGATTTACCCAGTCAGTGCCATTGGATAATATGAAGGACAGTGTATGCATGTAAAGTGTATGCCCTACAGTATAATGGTTCATTGGCGTCACACTTGCAAGAGTTGCTGAATGTCATCAGATATGAAATAGTCAACAGATTTTTTTGCCTGTAGCAAAAGAGTGACTATGGGGAGGCAACTGGTAAAATGGGGATGGAAGACATAATTTATAGTCATTTTGTCTTAGCAGTACATCAAATAACTGGCAGCTATTGCAAAAATTGCATTTTATAAAAACTTATATTGGTGGGTTCCTTGGTGTTTCCAAGTCCCAATACCAAGTGTGATAGATTTGGTCCAAATTGCAGATGAAGACCAGCTTATTCCAGCTAAATGTATAGATTAAGAACAGCATTTGCACTGCCCTTTTTGTGAAGGGATTTGTGCTAGAAAAAAAATACAAATGTGCAACGTCTGAGCCTAAAAAAAACGTAGAGGCGACGCTGCGCATGTGTGGGATTAACAGCTTAGCTTACCTTGTTCTGGATAAAACCTTTCGAAGCCTGTATTCATAAACCTTTGTGACAGCACCTTTTTGTCATGTTGGTAACACTTCATTAGAAAATGTATAACCCTTTATAATACCTCACAAAGCTTTAAGGAAATTACTTATAGTACTTTATTACTGACATGTTGTAATATAAATGACACAGTTCATAATAATGCCCTGTGATTTACAGCATTATTGCCCTGACTGATTGTGTGCTTTGTATAACTATAACACACCTTAAATATTTATTAAGTATTGAACAGTGGGACTGTAATTGCTGTGTACATCAGTTAAACATTATTTCTGTTATTTATATTACAAGTCTAAAGCTGCTACACACCATGCAAATAGGTATATTAGTGCAGTTTAAATATTTTTTCATGACAAAGCATTATTTTACCAAAATTACAAATAAGTACAGTCATAAAGCTTTATACATTCAGGCTTTATAAAGTGTTACTGAAAAAACTTTCTGAGATACTTTTTCATATCTGGTACTCAAAAAGTACCAAAGAAAAAGAAACAAAAGTGGAAGAGGTAAAGGCTTCCCTTCCATAAAACCTAAAATGTTTGCTACTTTTTATGTGTATGTGTGGGCGAGCATACAATCTCATAAATGTGGGGATGTTCCGGGGGGAACAATTGAACCTTTCCTTTTTATATTGTCATCTTGTCCTACATCACATATTTGCCCCTGCAATGTAGAAGAGCGCTTTTTCCATATTTGTATCTGAACTTAGAACATGCCATTTGAAAGCATTTTTATATATTTTTATACAAAAGAAAAAGATAACAGACCAACAGTTCAGAAAATGTGTGGAAAGGCATTGTTTCCAAGTCATTGTTGATGTGAGTAATTTGCACTTTTACAGTTACATTGCCAGACACTAAAGAATTTACCATTTGAAAAAAAAAATGTTTATTTTGAACATTGAAAAAATACTCACTAGAAGGTTATTTGCAACATTAGACATAGCTACATTACAGTTACTTTTTCTCTCCAGATGAATGACCTAACATTTCTTTCTGCCATTATTTGTGCCCAGTTTGTATTGTCTGAATGAAAGATGCAAATGACATTTAACATGGAAACATATAAATAGGCCAGTTATTATCCATGCATTTTATATAAATATTAGTCAGTGGTGTGTTTCCTGATGCCCATTGTTTCGGTGGAATCTTAAATACTGTCTTCCCATTAGATCGTCATTGCAGGACATAGTTGCTAAACAGGGTGAAAACTTTCAAATTCAGCAAACGATTGGCTTCAAAATGTGAATAATGCTCTGCCTTAGACAGGTGGCCCTTCGGGGGTGAATTTTCCCACCTTGCTTCCGTGTGTTGTTGGGATTGGCTCTGGACTCACCACGGTCCCACTCAGAATATAGCAGTTACTAAAGAAGGCATGAATGAATGAAGTGAATAATTAACTAAAATTCCTTTTAGTAGAAATGTCTGGTTAGCATTGAAATGATACAATACATTCACTCTCTTTAGCAGTACAAAATACCATTTTGTATTTAGTGCCACAAACATGAAAGTAGATATCACATTATCAGTCACACTTATCTCCACAACTATAATGGATGATCAGTGAATGAATGTGCAGTACTCATCGTGGATGTGTCATAGCGTGAATGTCGCCCACTCACCCAGTTCCTGTATCTATCTTACTCCTGTTACTAAAAAAGTCTATTTAGTATTATTGTGTTTATATTCGGTCTTTTACTTGTTATTGTGTATTTCATAATTTTATTCATCTTTTAAATGTGTACAAGATCTAAATTTATATTAGTCATATTTGTCTTATTCCCTAATCTTATTTTACACAAGATTTTTTTATTGTGTGATTATTTTTCCATATTATTGAATAAATACACCTTTTTCATAGTAACCAAAGGTCATGTCATTCCTTTATAGATGAATAAATATGAATATGCAGTATAGGTTAATTACTCATCTGTTACTTATTCAGTTAATAATTTATGTAGTGTAGGTATTTTCTGATGGTCAGTGATATGGATAATCCCAACAGTTATGGAACAGCCTGCCAAATAGTTATCAGGAGTCAGACATAGTCTCAGTGTTTAAGTCTAGGCTGAAAACCTATTTGTTTAGTCAAAAGCCTTTTGTCAGTAGCTTTCTTCTTAGCTAAAGGCACAGAGCTGGAGGGTTCATAGACATAGACTGTTTTGGTAAACTGGGATGTTTGTATTCTGAAATTCTGAATTTCATCTTGAACCTCGTAGTTTCGTTAGACAAAGTATTAATTGTTGGAGATTTTAATATTCATGTTGATCCACAAGACCCTCTGCGAACAGCATTTTTGTCCATTCTAGACTCAGTAGGAGTAAATGAGAATGTACTAGGACCCACTCACAATGGTGGTCACACACTTGATCTAATATTAACATTCAGATTAAATACAGAAAATGTAGTTACACTTCCACAATGTGAATCTATCTCAGATCATTAACTCATCTCATATAAAATTTGTCTTAGTGAGAACATGTGATGTTTACCATGCTACTGTATCAAACGTACATTCAAGTCCGGTAATTCACATAATTTTATCGATAATCTCCAAGAATTATCTAGTCTGATTGTATCATCGTCTAACCCCACAGAACTTGATCTCGTGACTGAATACATACAGTCAACATTTCACTTCACTCTGGATAATGTAGCTCCTTTTAAAAGGAAAATAATAAGAGAGAAATAACTAGCACCCTGGTATGACGATCACACACACACCCTAAAACAGACCACTCGCAAATTAGACCGTAAATGGCACCAAACTAAACTGGTAGTATTTCAAACAGCTTGGAAGGAGAGTCTCTTGAGCTACAGAAAAGTTCTTAGTGCTGCTAGATCAACATACTTCTCCACTCTAATAGGAAATAATAAAAATAATCATAGATTCTTATTTAGTACTGTAGCAAAATTAACTAGGAATAAGACCACCACTGAAGCATGTGCACCATCATTATGTTGTAGCGATGACTTCATGAATTTTTTGCAGTGACAAAATAGAAAATATCAGGCAAAAAAATCATAGAACCTTAAAGACAGACAATCTGATAACAAACTATGTAGATGACAGTATAAGCATATCAGATCAGCTATTCGATATTTTTATTCCCCTTCAAGAGACTGAACTATTTTCACTAATCTCCTCATCAAAATCATCACCTTGTGTACTAGATTCTTCACCTACAAGATTCTTCAAACAGATAGTACCAGAAATGATCGAACCTCTTCTAAAAATAATTAATTCTTCACTTAGCATCGGCTATGTACCTAAGTACTTTAAACAAGCAGTTATAAAATGTCTGATTTAAAAACCTGACTTTGACCCATGTCAGGTGTCCAACAATAGGCCAATATCAAACCTCCCATTTATCTTCAAGATCCTAGAAAAAGTTGTAGCACAGCAGTTATGCTCATACCTGCATAGGAATAACATTCATGAAAT
>JAOVVH010000029.1:10096502-10111015 GCA_028566435.1 Scorpiodoras heckelii | reverse complement strand
GGTTATCCTGTAACTAAGTAAAACACATAGGGGGTTATATCCTCTATCTGACAAAATCCTAAAAAATTTTGTCTGCTTCTGTTCTGCCTCCTATGTGAAAAAATATATTTTATCAATGTGGAAATTAAAACACATTAAGATTATCTTGGTGTCTACTATAAAGGACATTTATAAACATGCTAGTAATTTACTCACAAATAATTATACTGAAAATTTGCAAACAAAAAGTAAACAATATTGAAATTACTTTTCTGTTTCTGTAAAATGTGCTTTTTGGAATAGAAGCTAGTTTTACTGACATAAAGAATGAAACCTCTTTATCCTTTTTAACCCCCTCTCTGACACTCGGGGTATTGCTGGAAAGCCTAGGGTGTCTGATTTCGTTTACAGCAGGGCTTAACTGTATGAATCAAATTTGTTTTTAAAAAAAGGCAAAAACATAAAGTGGCCTACAGAGGATGCAAATGAATAGGCAGGGTCTCAGGAGGCTAATAATAGTTGTACTGCAACAAATATATTCTAGTGGAATTATACACCAATATAGTTTATGGCTAAATTTCACACATTAATGCATAAAAAGAATACATTTACAATGAATAAATGATTCTGATGTTATGTTAATGATATCAAGCAGCAGAAAGCAGAATCTTTCCTGTGTTTAAAATGATCAGGAGATATGATCTGATCTGAGGAAACTGACCTGGCCTTTGCTCCTTTTGCAGAGCTCAAAAAGAAACACAGATTGCCTGGAGAAAATTTACTGCGTCTGGCACAGCAGGGAGAGGAATAGAAACAGCAGGGATGGACGTCAGACAAGAAGTGACAGGGAAAAGAGAGCTGGGAGTTATTCCATTTTAAAGTAATTACCAGTATGATGAAGTGGCACAATATGGATTTTTATCATACTGTGGATATTGTGATAAACCCAGAAATGGCCAATGGAAATGGGGTGTGAATCGTCTTTATTGCATTAATTTCATAAAAATAAAAATAAGTTCAAATGTTCAGATTATTAAAAACATGCATTACCACTGTATATCATCCCAAAAGCTCATGAATCCAATGACATTTTCACTCATTCAGAGTTTGTAAAAATCTTTTGAAGAATTTTAACCGACGCCAGAGCATGTGCTGTTACATTGTGCTGTATTATAATGATACACTGCAAAAGAAAGTTTTTTGGATTTTCAAGCTTAAAATCATGACAGTGGCACATGCACTTGTGTTTTATTTCAGGTAGCGCCTGTGTTTGCTGTCAGTGGCCAGTTTAAAGGCTACTTTAATGACCGTATGCTGGAAGTGCTGTCTAGTCTGCTTTATAATGGGCTTAAGAGGAGCTCCAAACAGAATGAAGGCTGAGGAAAGTTTATTTTAATTATTATTTTTAACTATTCTATAAATCAAGTTTAAGTATCGAACTACAATAACTGTGTGAACCTTTGAAATACACAAACTGTCCACTTTATTAACAACACCTGCCAATTCATGTGGTTATCTAATCAGAAAATCATGTGACAGCAGCACAATGCCGAAAATAAAGCAGATGCAGGTCAAAATCTTCAGGCAATGCTCACATCAAACATCACAATGAAGAATATATATGATCTCTGTGACTTCTGCTGGTCTTCCGCTGTTGACATCAGCATAGTGATGATGTGTGAATGATGAGATGCTGTTCTGCTCACCATGGTTGTACAGAACTTGACATGAAGAGCTTGAACCAGTCTGGCCATTTTCCTCTGTTTCCACCAATGTTGGTTACTCTTTTTTTTTTCACCCCATTCTGTGTAAACCCTAGAGACTGCTCTGTGTGAAATTCCCAGGAGATCAGTAGTTTATAAAATACTCAAACCAGCCTACCTGGTCTCGTAGCTAAGATGCCAGACACATAAACACTCAACAACAACTTCTATAAATACTTTAAATAAAAATTCTAAACACTGTGTTTTTTAGCAAAGAGAAAAAGGCTCCAAGCTTTATTATAGGTCACGCTTCAGCATGCATACACCTGGGCATTTGTCCGGATTCAAATGCGAAATACACTGTCCAGTACTTTCATACTTAAACACTTGACCTTGGGTGATATGAAATCCCCCATCCCCCTTTTTAAACTCACATAGGTTCATTTGGGTACCATCATCATTTGAGCACAAATATCCTCAAACAGAAAGATGTTTTTCCCTTTGTTTTCATTAACACTTCCAGGGCTAGCACCAGCCTGCACCTGCTAACTCTCAGTCAAGGCCAGGGTACCGACCCTGCCCACAAACAAAGGCCTCTGGAAACTTTCTTGTCCTCTTGTCATCAGACCTGTTCTCTTTTAAAAGGATAGTTTAAATTAATTCACTTACTTTCTAAATTTATCAAGTTATCCAAATTATTCCATCAACAACCATGCTATGATTGCTATCAAAGTCAGAGATCACACTTTGTCTATTTTATTTTATTGATTTTATTTATTTAACCAGGTTAATCCCATTGAGATCGTAGATCTCTTTTACAAGGGGTCTTCATTTAGATGTTTAATGTGAATATTCCCTGAAGCTCTTGATCTGTATCTGCATGATTTTTTTTGCATTGTGTAGTTGTCACATGATTGACTGATTACATAACTGCATGAATGTGCAGATGTTCCTAATAAAATGGACAGTGAGTGTATATAGTGAGACAAACTTTATGTAGATCAAGTGATAAATATAATCATCATCATTATAATAAAAGTTCAATTTCTTATCACTTTTGGTGTAAATGTCACATCCTCTGCAATGTTTAAAATATCATATGAATTTTAACTATTGAATGCCTTGGAAGCAGGCCAAGAACATGGGTTTCTCAAGTTGTATGCAAAATAAGTTAGTTGCAAAAAGCAAATCATCTCTGAAAAGCACTAGCAAACTCAAGCGTCTCCAAAAAATCTCCAAAATCACCTCCATATGAAATGAAAGAAAATCTGTTTGAAATTCTTTGCATGCCCTTGCATAGCATCACCTCAAGCAGGTAATCAGTTAAGCAGGGAAACTCACAGACTAGATGCCTCGTGTGAATGCAGTGAGAACATGCTCACCTAGACATCCTCTTGTCTGTTTGGACACTCTCGTTGTCTGCCAAGTTAAGTGAGGCAAGTGATATACTGGAGACAGAGTATCCCCGAGGTCGTGACCCTGGAGAAATACGCAATCCATATAAAACAAAAACATAAAGCAAATGTCTACAAGCCAAAAGACTGCAAGCTAATAACAGCTGTACAAATGTAATCAGGGGAAGCTTATATTTATGCTAAGATTTTAAAGCTACAGTATGCAGATAAAACAAAAATATTACTGAGGTACGCTAATGAATGAGAGGTGATGTGAGCTAAAATTCTGTGACTATGTCTCAGATGTATGTTGATGCATGTCTAAGATTTTGTAAATAATTTTTTTATTTGCTGTTTTTTTACCTAAAACCAGTCTGTAAAAGTATTTTTTATTATATGCAAGTATAGTAGTTTAGGCAAAACTGTAACTTTTAGCATCTATGTCTATTTAAGTGGGGTCTATAAGCCCCTGATTTCACATTTGAAAATTTTGCACTTTTTCCTATTTTGAACACCCCTCCAAAAAAGAACTGGCCTTCTGAGCACTGAGACAGACAGAAAACAATTCTGTCTTTATATCTGCCAAATTACATTAGGTTGGGAACAATATTTCTTGAGATATTTTATCCTAAACCTGGCTTCCTGGGTACATTTTTATTAATTAGTTGTTTTATTTAATTGTTAATTCAGTGAAGTGGAAAAGTTATAATGCAGCCTACAATACTGTGCAAAAGTCTTAGGCACCCTATTGTTTTTAGATACAATTTCTGTTCTGCATTACTGAGTCAGTCCAAAATGATTTTATGTTTCCAAACGTTACTTTTCCAACAAAAAAAATTAAATGTTACACAGAAATGTTTGTATGTCAGTAATCAAAGCAACACATTACATAACAGAGCCCTTTTCAGACCAAAACATAATGAAGGCTACAGGGTTTTACATGCAAAAGAAAGAAGTGTGACAGTTAGTCTCCAGAAGAGCTGTGGCAGATTCTCCAGGACACTCCATAAACTTAAAAACTAATTTCCTTATTAAACTGCACACTTTGTACCTGGGAACACTGTTTAAGAAAAAGGCACACCAAATATTGACTTCCTTTAGTTTATTACAGTTTACCGCACTTTACAGTGCTTTCTTCATTATTTTTGAAGGCGTCTTTGCTTTACAACGAGTCTTTGCATGTGCCTAAGACTTCTGCATCGTACTATTCAGTAATTAGCTGGTAAGTTTTACTGTGTATTGGAGAATCTGCCACAGGTCTTCTGGAGACTTTGACTGTCACACTTCATTTTCTGCATTTAAAACCCAGCTGCCTTCATTATGTTTTTTGTCTTAAAAGTGTTCTGTTATGTAATGTGTTGCTTTCGTTACTGACATACAATGTTGTATAACATTTTATTTTTTGTTGGAAAATTAACGTTTGGAAATATAAAATCCAAAAATGTTGGACCATTTCCCAAACTACGAGGGGGAGTCAAAAATTATCAGCACACCAGTTATATTAAAACTTCTGTTGGCCGCACGTCTTATCAGCGCTTTCCGTACGAGGTTGCTATCTCCCCAGTCACTGCTGTGCAGGTTTGAAAATGTTACATCAGTTTATTTGTGACTGCGGTGTGAGAAACAATGGCTGCCCCACTTGTCATTTGCACAATAGAAGAGCAGCCTGATGAGTGTTGTGTGGTCTGAGGGTGTGTCTTGTGCCGATATTTATCAAAGACTTTGTTCACAGTATGGATACTAAAAAAAAAATCTTGCCCCATCGGATTATCACCTGTTTGGTCCCCTGAAAGACGCCCTACGATGGCCAACATTCACGCCTGATGAAGAGGTGAAGACAGTGGTGCATTCATGTCCCACAGCTTAGCCTAAAACATTTTTAAATGAGGGAATACGAAAACTTGTTGACAGATGGACAAAGTGTATTGAAATGCAGGGCAATTATGTCAACAAATTATGTATTTGTTTTTTTCTGAAAGTTGATTAAAATAAATTTTACAGCCAGAGTGCAAATCATTTTTGACTCACCCTCATACACACCATATATCACTACGGTATTGGTGTCCTTATTATTTAGGCACAATTCTTAGTTTTGAGATGCAACCCTGAATTCTCTCTGATGCATTACTTGGCACTCTAAGCCATGAAATTAATTTGCTCATTGGAGAACACCGCTGTACACCCTAACCCACTATGAAATGTTCTTACAGTGGTAATTCATAGTATTTTTCTACCTGAAAAACAAATCCAGCACAACAATCTAATCTCTTACATTTTTTAAATCGTTTAAGTCATTTGAGTTGAGATTATGCACCATTGTTCTGAGGGTCATAGAACAATGCACTGCAGGCTTTTAACTGAGTAGCTGCTGTACCTGTGTGTGTCTGAGCAGGTGGTTTAGGAGACTCAGTGATGTCTCTTTGCATTGACTTGGGACGGGGCTTCTTCTGTTTGATGCTTGGGGGACGGGACTTAATGACACTGTCCATGTCCTCCATCAGTTTGAGCTGCCTCCTCCTCAAATACTCGCTTTTGATGAACTCCCGTCTTGCCTTCTCCTCCTCCTTCTTCTGGCGATCCTCTTCTGCTTTCAGTCTGTCCAACAGACAGCAATAAATGGATTAACCATGGTTTAGACAACACAATTAAGACTTACAAGTCTTCAGAGCTATTAGTCCATTTAAACAAATATGAAAATCTGAACATACACATATTCTTTTTTATAGCTGAAGTAAAAAAAAAGTTTTAGCCTTCTGGATCTGTTTGTGTTCTGCTACAGAGAGAGCCAACCTTGACTTTTCCTTCTTCTGCTCCATCTCTTGCTCCTGCAGCCGTTTCTTCATCTGCATCTCTTTCTCTCTCTTTAGCCTCTTTTCCAGGAAATCTGCTCTCTTCTGTGCAATGTCTTCCTCACCTTTTTGATCATCCTAAATGAAAACAGGTACAAAGTAGCCTGTAGTAGATCACAAATCAAGCCAAGATGAAAAGCACCACACTCAAATGTTTCTGGGTCAGCACACACACACACGCCACTATGAATACAAAATACACTGATACATGTACATATAAACATACACATAAGCCCCAACCTTAAGTCAAAACACACTCAGACAGATACAAAAACATTTAGTTCCATGAGTCAGTGTACACAGGAACACAGTGGCAAAAAAATTGTCACTCAAATATAATTTAATTAATATAACACACAAGATGGTATTATATTATGACTCTGTTAAATTATTATTGTCATTTGATTTACACCATTGATTGCTGCAGTATGATTCGGTATTCTCTAAAGTTGAGCTTTTAAAAGACATGTTTATGTTGAAATTATACACATAAAATAGTAGGTATGACTCTTGTATTGGTTTGCCCTCTTATGGACATAATACTTAAATATAGATATCTGGTTCGACATGTTCAGATATCTAAAAGAACATATTTGAGTATTTAAGTGAAAACTGACACAGCAAAATAATGTGTTGTTCAGTGAGCTCAGTGCTAAGTTTCTAGGATTAGTTACATAAAAACAAGGTCCTACCCTGTAGAAGAACCCACAACACATCTTCTCCACCCTGCCCTCTGTCACTTTCTCACTATCCAGTTCGTGATCATCCAAAGACTTCAGTTCAGAGATAGGCACCTCAATTAGGTCCTTCCTACCCTGGGTCTGGCTTTCCCCTGTGCCGTCTGTACTCATCAAGTCCAAGTGCTCTGTTAGGACTGTTTGAGACTGAACCTGCAATGCTGGTGTTGCCTTAATGGGTCCAGTTTCTTCTGATTGTTTTTCTTTCACATCTCCATCTTTTTTCTTCTCATTTCCTTCTTTTCCTTCTGTGACTTGGCTAGACAGAGCGCCACCAAAAATCTTTTTTGCATCTGTGTCAGGTTGCTGGTCTATACACTCCACTGCTGGTACATTAACTTCATCTTTATCTGTGTGATTCTCATCTGTAGGTCCCTTGCTATGTCCTAGGTATGCAAAAGAACAAGTTTGTGTTTGTTGAGGGGAGAACCGGCGCAGCCTGGGTAGACTGTCTACTGACTGTGGGGTGTTTAACATCCGACTAAATGGGGTGACTTTCAGCTCACTTTGGCGTGGAGTACGGGGGGTTCTGGCATGGAATGAAGCAGACTTTCTCTTTATAGGGGCAGGTGAGTGTTGATTGGTACGGGGCGACCCTGTGGATGACAGGTTTGGGGAAAGAGACCCTGTAGAGCCACGACCCACAACGCTACTGCTGCGTAGCTCACGCAGGTGTTTCTGTAATGAAGTTCGAGTTTGCATTTGCGTGTGTGGAGGTGAGATCACCCAGGATTGTTGCTCACGTAGATGCATGATGTGTTCCTGCTGCTGTGCCAGGCGCTGCATTTCTGTCTGCAGGAAGGTCAGCGATGCATTCAGGCGTTCAATTGAGCGTGTGTACTCTGCCAAGTCTACCACCTCTGTACTCCCTCCTTCCTCTGGGGTCAATTTAAGTGGTGCCCCATCAGGCTTGCACCTCTCTATCTGAGAGCTGCTATTGTCTGTTTTCAAAAGTTGTGACTCAATGTTTTGCTTCTCATCAAGACTTCTGCAACTGGCACCATCATCCCCTAGTGATGAGATGGCTCCTTTGCGGCGAACAACATTGAGAAAGGCAGTGCGACCCATCCTTTGTCGGTGGCTTGTGAAAGCGGCTTCTACTTTCTTTTTTTGAGCTTCAATAGCTCGCCGCTTTTCTTCAAGCTTCATTTTCAACTGCACCATCTCAGACACTAACAGGCTAGATGGGTCACGGGGTATGCTGGCCTGACTGGAACCTTGGGCATCAGGTGTAACAGACCTTGCTACTGGCTTAGCACTTGAGGTGCTTCTATCACTTCCAGGTGTATTTCCACGTTCCTCTCCATGGTTGCGCTTTCGGAACTTTTGCTCAGCAAAACTTGTCATGCGCACAGCAAAGGAGGACCCAACAGAAGTGGAGCTTGCAGCAAGTGAATGCTGACCCTGTAGACTTGGTACAGGGCTAAAATTGCCACTGGTATCAGGTAATGGGCATGAACGGGCTTCGTAGTCTTGGTCCATATCAGAGTAGTCCTTTAATGAGGAGTCTTCATCCTGACCATCCTGGATGTCCTCTGTGCGAACATGAATTCCTGTATCCATTTCTGTGGATGTAGAATGTAGCAGTCCATCATCAACCTGGGCTTTAGACAGATTGTCCTCAGGATCTTGGAAGTCAGAGTTAGCAGCAGCGTGGCCCTGGGCTTCAAGTGGGTGCAGAAAAAAGGCATTTTCACCAACAGTGGGATGCAGACAGCTGTGCGAGCACTCCGAGTCATGGATAATCTTCAGAGCCTCCTCCATAGTTGGAGTTGGAGGCTGGGGACTAGTGACATCTGGATACATCCCATTTGAATACCTACAGAAATTAAAAAGAAAAACCTCTGATAAGTGTGAATACTACCTCCACGTTCTGATTAATACTTAGTCAACAGAATTTGAATTGATCTAAAGCATATCTTGATTAATTGTAAACGTAATGAAAATACCAAACACTAATTTTATCCATCTCAGTTTCTCAGTCAGATTTTTTTTTAGCTGCTAATTTAAAAGAAATACCTAGAGTCACTTCTAACAAGAGGCCTGAGTGGACCATGGTGTGATGTTAGGTCATTATCCTCTTCCTCTTGTAAAGGTGTGCGTGTGCTTCCGTTAACGTGTTGGAAAGAGAGGTTACAGCGCATGCTCCGTGCCGAGTTGGGAACTTTGAAACCCAGGCCCTCCGAGCTAGCAGACCGACTCAAAACTTGACCTGACGTACAAGCCAAAGGATCATCAAATGGAATCTCAAACGAGATACCATGGGCTGATGACCTACAGTGAAGGAGAGAGTGAAGGGACAGCAAAAAATAAAAACTAATCAAACAAATCAATCAAACTGATGAAGAGGCTGCCATATGGAAGAACGCAGCAGTAGATATGATGTAAGAAGAGGAAGTTGCCATCTTACATGCAATCCCCACTTCCAGAAAATGTGGGACTAAAAATGCAATAAAAACTGAAATCTATAATTTGTCAATTCACTTGAACTTTTATTTAACAGATGAATGGACAAAGAAAATATTTTCAGTGTTTTCAGTGATGAACTTAATTCTATTGGTGAAATATAAACAAATTTAGAAATTGAGTAGGGACAGAGGAAAATAAGACAAGTAATACAAGCAACACTGTTCCGGAAGTTTCCACAATTAGCAGTTTAACTGGTAACCGGAAGGTTGTGGTATTATGTAGTATTATAGCCCCCTCCCACCAGATTAAGTAATGTGGGATCAAGGTGCGGAGCATGCCGGGAGGTCGAGAGAGTTGAGCGGAAGTTCAGGGTACGTAAGTTCAAATTCTCTAACAAAGCATTCGCTCGTCTAAATTAACCTCAGGTTGCCACCGGAGCCATTCGACTTCACCAAACCATATGAATGGGAAAAATGGATCTCTATGCTTCTTCTCAAGACAACCAGGTAAATACACTCATGTATTGCATGGGGGATGAGTCAAACGACATACTAAAGGGACTGAACTTGACTACAGAGCAGCAAAGGCAGTACAACGCTGTGAAAAACGGATTCCTGGCTTTCTTCATAGTGAAGAAAATGTGATTTATAAAAGAGCACATTTTAACATGAGAAAGTAAGGAGAAAGTGAATCGCTGGACTCTTTTGTTACAGTGTTATATTCATTGTCTGAACTCTGCAAGTACGGAACGCTGCGTGAAGAGCTGATAAGAGATAGGCTAGTTGTAGGACTTTCTGATTTGCGCTTGTTGGAACGCATGCAACTGGACAAAGATCTCACGCTGGACAAAGCGATTGAAATGGCTAGACAGTCCGAAACAGTGAAACAGCAGCAGAGTAGTCTGCGGGGTGACATTAGTAATAACAAGGGGAACAGCTCAGTGGACTGTGTTATAAGCAAAAACAGGTCACACCAGAACCGACAGAGAGCAAAAGAACAGCCACGTCATTATGGAGAAACAGTCAAAATGCCGCAAATGTGGTAAAAGCCCTTTCCATCCAAAAGCTCACTGCCCAGGAAATGCAGTAAACTGCCATGCATGTGGAAGAAAAGGACATCATCAAAAAGTGTGCTTATCCTCCAAAAAGGTGAACGAGGTTCAAGAGCTTGATGATGCCATATTCTTGACACATTAGATGCCAGTGGAGACCCATGGATGGTTGATATCAAAATCAAAGACAGTACAGTAAAGTTCAAAATTGATACAGGTGCAGACGTGACCGTCATGCCAGAGAACATTTTCCATAGTGTGTTCAAAGTCTACAAATAACCAGTGCTCAAGCCAGTGTCCAAATACTTACTGGGACCAGGTCACACCCCACTAGATGTGCTGGGGGTCACAAATTTGCTCCTACAGAAAGGTGAGAAGCAGTCACTGGAGGAAGTGTATGTAATCAGGTGTTTGCACACAGCTCTATGGGGAAGGCCTGCCATCATTAGCCTAGGACTAGTTACACGTTTAGATAGCCTAACAAACCAGTCACTAAAGGAATGCTATCCAAAGTTGTGCAGTGGACAAGGGCTAATACAGCAGCCATACACCATTAAACTGAAACCACGGGCAGAACATTCTCCTTAAACACTCCACGTCGTATCCCTTTACCGCTTATGCCCAAAGTCAAGTACGAACTGCAACACATGGAGAAGATGGGAGTTATCAGCAAGGTGGAGGAACCAACAGAATGGTGCTTAGAAATAGTGGTGGTACCAAAAAGATCAGGGGAAAATCCTCGGATATGTGTAGATCTTACGAAGCTTAACGAGTCCGTGCAAAGAGAAAAATACATTCTCCTTTCCATTGAACAGATGCTTGGTTTATTAGCTGGTGCGAAAATCTTCAGCAAATTAGACGCAAACATGGGTTTTTGGCAAATCCCTCTGGCTAAGGAGTCAGCGAAGCTCACAACTTTTATTACGCCATTCAGGTGTTACTTTTTTTAACCGCTTACCATTTGGAATAGCCTCAGCTCCTGAACATTTTCAGAACCGGATGGTCACGGAAGTCACTGAGGGACTAGAGGGTGTGGTCTGCCACATGGACGATGTGCTTGTGTGGAGTCGGTCACAGGAAGAGCATGATGCACGCCTTTGCTCTGTGCTGGGAAAGATGGCAAATGCTAGCATCACACTGAACATTAAGAAATGCGCCCTTTCACAGCGGGAAGTGAAGTTCCTGGGTCACATCCTTTATGACACAGGGGTGAGGCCTGACCCAGAGTAAACAGCAGCAGTCAGAGACATGCCAGAGCCAGCCAATGTCAGCGAGCTAAGAAGCTTTTTTAGGGATGGTCAATCAACTAGGTAAATTTATACTGCAGCTGGCTGAAAAAGACAAACCCCTTAGGGACCTTCTGTCCAAGAAATACTGCTGGTTTTGGGGGCCAGACCAAGACAAAGCATTCAATGGCTTGAAGGAGAATCTATCATCCACTCCTATACTTACTTGTATGACCCAAATAGAGAGACAAAATTGTCTGCAGACTCTTCATCTTTCAGTTTGGGTGCAGTTTTGTTGCAGAAATGGGGGGCACAATGGAGGCCAGTTGCCTATGCATCATGGTCGCTCACACCAATTGAACAGAGATATGCTCAGGTGGAAAAACAAGCCCTTGGGCTCACTTGGGCATGTGAGAGGTTTTGTGACTTCTTAATTGGCCGCTTCTTAGTCTCCTGGGAGCTCAAGCGTTGGACGCCTTACCCCCTAGCATACAACGCTTTAGGATGAGACTCATGCGTTACTCCTACAAAATTTTTCATGTTCCTGGAAAAACCCTATGGATGGCAGACACTCTATCACGTACGCTGCTGCGGAAAGAAGCAGTCAGCACAGACGATGAGCTCACGGAGAATACAAACATTTCTGTGGATAGCATCATAGAACACCTCCCAGCAAGCACATCTTACTTGGATGGACTGAGAGAACACCTCAATGCAGACAGCGTGTGTTCCAATGTCATGAGACTGTGTCAGGATGGGTGGCCAGAGTTCAATCGCTGCACAGGTCCGGAAAGGCAGTACTGGGAAGAACGCGCTTTCCTCACTGTTCATGACGGTCTCCTGCTTAAAGGAACAAGACTTGTTATCCCATCTGCTTTGAGAAACGACATTCTTGCGAAACTGCATGAGGGTCACCAAGGTGTGGTGAAATGACAGAAGCGTGCACGGCAGAGTGTGTGGTGGCCTGGATTGAGACAACAGCTTAACAAACTTGTTCTGAATTGCAGAACATGCATCAAAGAACATACAAACCACACATAGCCACTAATCCAAACAGACCTCCCTGACAGATCTTGGCAAATGTTGGGGACAGATTTGTTTACCCTAAAAGGAAAAACATACCTGCTGGTAGTAGATTATTACTCTCGTTATGTAGAAGTGATAAATCTTTCACTCACAAAGTCCACTGACATCACTGTCCACCTGAAGTCCATTTTTACTCGTCATGGCATACCAGGGACTGTCATCAGCGACAACGGTCCTCAGTACTCATCATGTACTTTTTCGGATTTTGCAGCAAAATATGGATTCAAACACATCACCAGCAGTCCAAGATATCCCCGCAGCAATGGGGAAGCGGAACGCGCAGTACAAACTGTGAAACATCTTCTCAAGAAAGCATCAGACCCATACCTTGCCTTACTGGCATATAGAGGAACCCCTCTCCAGAACGGCTACAGCCCAGCTCAATTGCTGATGGGATGTCGCATTCGCACCACGGTGCCAACCCTACCATCTGTGCTGACCCCATCACTTCCTGACAGCGCTACTGTAAGCTCTAGGGAGAGAGAGAAGAGGGGTGTGGACCAAATGCATGTCAATAAACGTCACAGAGCATACAACCTGAGCAAGCTCATTCCTGGCAAACAAGTGTGGGTCACAGACCAAAAGGTTACAGCAACGGTGTTAGGTGAACACTCAGCACCACGCACTTATGTGGTCGAAGTTCCTCATGGGACTGTTTGCAGGAACCGACACCACCTTATTCCTATGGATGAGGCGGGGAGCAACAACACTACACAGAGTAGCTATCAGGTGCCCACGGACTCTGCACCCATAGAGGCACAAAAGATACAAACACCCTGTGCCAGACCAAAGCTCACTATACCCAGAACCAGATCCGGGAGGCCAATTGTGAGGCCACAAAAACTGAACTTGTAACAGACACGTAATACCAGTCTAGTCTGAGCAGCTGCCAACAATAATCCCCTCAGCTGACTCAGGGGGTTCAGGTAGTCCACCCTGGCCTCCAGGTTTAAAGAAAAAAAAAAAAAGTTTTCTGATGTGTTCTGCAGATGTGCCTGTTTTACAAGTGTTAGAATATTTTGTTTAGGGTAATGACATTTAATTTTTAGGATGGAAACAAAAGCAGGTAATATAGTCCATAGAGATGGTGTTGTTTATTTTCTTCAGCAATAGCTCCCATAGTAATAATTGCTTTGTTCTACTTAAAGGGGGAGATGTGGTATTATGTAGTATTATAGCCCCATCCCACCAGATTGAGTAATGGGGGATCAGGGCGCAGAGCATGCCGGGAGGTCGAGAGAGTTGAGCGGAAGTTCATGGTATGCAAGTTCAAGTTCGCTAATAAAGCATTCGCTCATCTAAATTAAGTTAAGTGACAACCTTAATCTCTCACAACTGATCACAGACCCAACCAGGCTGAACCTAAAGAATATTTCTAGGTTAACCTTGATTGATCTAATTTTGTCTAATAGGAGTGATAGAATTACATCTTTGATCCAGGTTTTAGAAATCATTGCCCAATTATGTGCATTAGGAGCACTCAAATAAAAAAAATCGTAGTCTTAAAATGGTGATAAGGAGAAATAATAAAAAAAAATTAAGCATTTACAAATTACTACAGTTAAGTACTTTCTTTCCTGAATAGTGAAGTTTTCCTTTGACTTGAATTGAGTATTGTCACTGACTTGAAACAAACATAAACAAAGCATTAATACTCTATTGTATTTTAACCAAGAACATGGACACAGAACAACATTATTAACAAAGGATATAAAAGAGTGGTGAGATCTGTAGCACTCACCTTTTCTCTTTGGGCCATGTCCCCACACACCCATCCACATATGACAGAGAGTTTGACCTCTTTATCACGGCTACAAGAAACATAGAACACGGGTTTCAAGTGGAATTGTGTGATTTTTAATGGTTACAACATTAACTCATTGAAATTTTTCAGATTGACTGACCTTCATTTCTTAAAGTAATGATGGACTGTCATTTTTCTTTACTTATTTGAGTTGTTCTTGCCATAATATGGATTAGAATATTACTCAAATAGGGCTATTTACTGTATACCAACTCTACCTCTTCACAACACAACTGATGGTCTCAAACACATTAAGAGGGCAAGAAATTCAAGAA
>JAOVVH010000029.1:10014379-10025021 GCA_028566435.1 Scorpiodoras heckelii | reverse complement strand
GAAGTGTGCACTGTGTGAAGAGTATTATCTAGTTCTTATCTAGACAATATCTAGAAAATAGAAGTATCGGTTTGAGATTCGATACTTCGTTCAGGAACAAAACTAATGACTCGGATCGGATCAGGAACAAAAAAACTTGATCGGGACATCCCTAATATATATTATATATTGTGTATCGCCATTTAGCCATTCATCTTAAAAATACCGAGATTAAATTTATGTCAGTATTGCCCCACCTTTGTAATATGTTGAATAATGTGTGGGTGGCACAGATTCTGGGACCACTGGTGCAATTCTGAGCTTGGTTTACTCTCTCTGTGAAGTTCCTCATGTTCTCCTATGTCCACATTAGGTTTTCTACGGGATTTCTGGTATCCTATGATCTCTCCAGTTTCCTCCCAACTCCTAAAACCATAAGTTCATGGACTGCTTTAAATTGCCATAAAGGTGTGAATGAGTGTGTAAGTGTGTGTTCATCTGTTACCCTGAAGTTGACTGGCTCTGTCCCCAGTGTTGCCCACTGCTCCTGGGTTAGGCTCCAGAGCCACCACAACCCTAATCAAATAAAGATGTTACTGAATATGAATGAATGGATTAGAATAAATATTACAGTGCTCTGCGTACCCAAATCAGGGCCTGGAAGACCCAGTCACAATGAGATGAGACTGAGTGTGTGTATGATTGTTCTAGGTGATGCCCACTGGACAATGTGTGTGGGGTCAGAGAGGATACACTGGTCAGTTTCGGTTCCAATTTTGGAGAAATGGGCACTGGATAGAAGTTCGGATAGATGATCGACTGCCCTGCATCAAGAACATGCCCTGTTTCTCTCACTGTTACAGCCCCATGGCTTTCTGGGTTGCATTGTTAGAGAAAGCATATGCCAAGTGAGTACTATGAGGATGTTCATTAAATTAATATGAATAAACTCAGTATTGTTATTCTGTGTTTAACCTCATGGCCTTCATCCATGTTATTGATCATGAAACACACCAAAGTCAAACACATCCAAATCCGTCCCTTCTGATATGTAAAATGCTTGTGTAGCTGAAAACTGTTTCTGGGCCCCTTAGTTCTAGTGAAGGGAAATTGTAATACTACAGGATAGAAAGTAATCCTATACAATTGCATGCTTTCAACATTTTGGCAACAGTTGTGGAAGGCCCACATCTGGGTGTGATGGTCTAGGGTTCACATATTTTTTTGCTATATAGTATGTTTTCCAATACACAAAAATGCATATTTTGTCTGTCTGTTTTTCTTAAGGCTGCATGGTTCATATGAGCGTTTATGGGCAGGCCAGGTATGTGAGGCAGTGGTGGACCTGAGTGGGGGTGTAGCTGAACGCTGGAGTTTAAAACAGCCTATGAACACACCCGGTGGGATGAGCTTGTTCCCACAGCTCTCAGAGGAGATAAGGAGGCGGAGTAACATCAGTTGCTATTTACATGAAGCCCCTACAGGTAAGTGGAAAAACAGAACAAGTATAATATGTAGTTGTCATTGTGATAAATTAGACAGTGTTGTTTTAGAGCACTGGCAAGTTTGTAGTCTAACGATAGGGAGTATGTTAACAGAAATCAAAGGTACTGCTCTGTCTGACTAAAACTGTGTATTAACAAGTAGTTTACTCAAACATCTCATTAGTGCTTCAGAAAATATTGATAATCATCACCTAGCTGCTATAGTCACAATTAAGGTCAGTGGATCAAACCACTGAGGGGCATTAGGTGATGGCGATCTTTTTAAACACGTTTCCATCATTTTTGCCAGGGGTTGTACCATGTAAATGCTGTTAATTATTTTAAGTTTGAAAAAAAGGAGAACATTTAATTGCCAGAACTGAAGTGTCCTCATTTTTAAGAATACCCCCCATTCCCAATCCCTCAGAGTCAATACTTGGTAGAGTATCTTTGTCCATAACTGCAGCTGCCAGTCTTTTTGCGTTGCTTTTCACAATGTTGGCCCACCTGAATTCCCCACTCCTCTTTGCAGAAATGGTCATGGTGGGAGATGTTTATTGGTTATCACTGATAGACAGCAACAGTCAAATGATTCCATAGATTTTTAATTGGATTCAGGTCAGTACTTTGACTAGGCCACTCCAGAACATCTAGTTTGTTCCTAGCAAGCTAGTCTGTGGTGGCCTCATGCTTGTGGAAATTGTCCAGATGGAATATTACTATTTGACTCATTTTCAGATTTTGCAGATTTCATAAGGTTCTTCCCTAGAATCTACCTGTACATGGGTCTATAAGCCCTTCATTTAGTCTTAAAAATAGAATTATTCTATTTTAATTTCAGTTTATTGGTCAACAAAGTTAAAGGGAGTGTATTTATTTTCTATTCCCTGTATGCTGTGGTGACCTGTCCAGGGTGTTTCCCTGCCTTTCACCCAGTGAACACTGGTATAGGCTCCAGAACCCCCTGTAACCCTGTAGCAGGAAAAGCAGCTTAGAAAAGGAACGAATGAATGAATGTATATCAGTAATATTATATAAATGGTGCTGTACTGTATTGTTATGGTCACTGAACCTGAAACCTCAAGTGGGTGATCTGCCTTTTACTTTTTTGTTATAAATGTCATATATCCATCATATCATTATGTGCTCTACTGAATATTATTGAAATATAACATAGTATTGTACTTTTATTATATCATATTATTATACAGCTTATTATCATTCATTATGTAGAGTACTGCTGTTGTATGCTGTAGTTTGTACTTTCGTATTATGTTGTAATTACTGCTGTCAAATTAACATGTTAACGAAGACCATTGAGGGCTGAAGCCATGACGGCAGCATCATCGTATGTCTGTGATACAAGTTTATCCCTAAAATTGTAGCCGTGCATGTTTTCATTTAACACTTCAAAAACAGACTGAGGATCTCGCCCCTCAGAAACATAAAAAAAATCAATAAAGCGCTCCTGAATTTTACCTGCACTATCAACATAGCGAACAATGACAGAAAATTGGGCATGGCAAGCAATATCAGTTGTTTCATCCACCTGCCATCCAAAAAAGGGAGCAGCCTGAATTTCATCTCTGATCTCATCACAAGCAGTGGCTGCAAGAGCAGAGATCAAGTCATTTTGGATAGAATGAGACATACCAGAAAACACAGCTGATGACTGGAATTTTGTGGCCAGGACAGAGTCATATTTAGATAATGTTTCTGTGAACTCCCTGTAATTCCCCTTGTTGGATGATTTACTATTCTCATCATGCTCCCTAAATGATAGCTCCTGCCGGCCAAGCAAGGAAGTCACATCAATAAGGCGGTTTAGGAAGGTCCTGTTTTGTTTGACTGTTTCATTATGTTTTGCCACTTGAATGCGAGCACCTTCATTAATTGCATGTTCATTGTTCAGCCCTGACCCTGCCCAGGCAACTTAACCTTGCACATGCACTCACATGTTCATTGCTCTTGTAAGGGGTTTTATACGTCTGGTCAAAGTTAGACAGATCCCCAAAACCCAATTTTGACCAGACAAGACATGATCCCAGAGATGATTTCAGCAACAGGCATGGCCAACAGTACATTTTCTTTGTCACAGCACTTCCAGTCAGCCAGCTAACTTTGTCATACCAGCAGAGCTGAAAAGACCTGTTACCTTTCCCTACTTTTTGCACCAAATCAATCTTAGGTGTTGATCTGCCCTGCAGTTTAATTCTAACTTTCTCCTCGTAAGGAAGATTATCAAATGGCTTTGCCAAAATCAGATAGACAATATTAGCATTGTCTGCCATCATGTACATCATGTTCATTCCGACCTAGCCAACGGTATAAATGATTGATTGAACGAACTAACGAAACGATATTAAACTCGAACAAGGAAATGTTGAAATTATGTTAAACTGAAACAAGGAAATACTATGAGTGTGTTTTATTTACACAGTGAACAATGGAAATGGTCAAGTAATTTCACCAAGCAAATACCAAGAAACATGTTGCAGTTTGTCTTTCAACTTCACTTGCAAAATCCACGATGGGACTAAAGCTCCCAGTGATTAAGTGACGGTGTATATCTCAAAATAGCTGTCAGTCAAAACGGGATTCAGCCTTTCGACTGATCCTCCAATCATCTTGCAGAAGCTCCGCGTCCAGACTCGCCCACAGCTCCATTCACCCCAGAGACACTCAGCATCCGGGGCGGAATTGTGGCATTATCCAGTGACCGGCGAGTTTCGAAGCAATGAAAAAATCCGTTCCATGCAGTCCCGTTGAAGTGAATGGACGCTCAGCTTCTACGGGCAAATGTATTGACGCTATGGGAATGTATGAGAAGTTAACAAAATCGAGTCAGTCAATTTGTGATAAGTAGCTGATTCTGAAGGAACTCGTCTTCGAGATGAACGTGTTCTAACGCATTTGTAGTCAATGAAATGTTAACACAACTGTACATATTTAACCATTTAATTTTTGACATTTTAGGGGAAGCTGAGCTTCCCTTACAGTCTTAGAGAAATCGCCACTGACTCCAACTATAATCAGTATATCAGATGAACGAAAGACAAAAACTATTTTTTATTTAAAATAACGAAAAGACATAAATCATCATTATTTCACTTTTATCAAATAAAGTCAAGTGAAAAATGAGGCAACATTCCGCAATTGTTTCTCTTTCATTTTCAATGGCCCTACGATGCTGACCTGCATGTACAACGCAAATCAAAATGTGCATTAAAACCACGATAAACATGCAATTAAAAAATTAATCGCCTAGTTGTAATCATATTTGTAGGTTTTTCAGTAGCTCTAGCTGCAGAATGTTTTCTCTGTCTTTCTGTAGGCAACCCTGAGCAGGGTCAGTTCCATGCTATGAGTGTAATGGAATGGAGAGATGTGAAAACAAGTACTGGAGCAACACTACAGCTGCTGCGGATATGCAACCCGTGGGGCAGGAAGTGCTGGGAAGGAGACTGGGCTGAAAAGTGAGTGCTGTATTTTCCAGACTATGGGATGTCATTATTTTTTGACAGTTTTGCTGTGTCTTATAATTCCAAGTTGTAATTTTAACATTAGCTTATTGCAATATGCAGGTAGTTGGGAGAGTTTGCTGCCAGTACACAAAGTAAAATCACACGCTAAAAACTCAGTTGTTGTCATCATTTGAAGGTTCCATTAGGGAACATGACCTATACCATGATGTCTCATTACAGCTGCAGAGAATTCACTCTGAGTTTTAAAGTTTAAACAGTAGAAATTGAGATTTATTCATCTCAAAGGATTAAGGACAGCAGTACAGTCATTTGAAATTCATCTCTGAGTGACAGAATAAATGTGGCTATTGTAATGAAATATCTCACAAACTCTTAAATTTTTTCCCCATTTCCTCTTTCTGTCTCTTCTATACACACACACTTTAGAGGAGTAGGGTGGACTTTACTGGACCCCTCATTCTCTGCAGATCTGTTGGGCCACACAAAAGAGGGGGAATTCTGGGTAGATGAGTTGGAATTCCAGCAGAAATTTGATGAAGTCATTGTAGGATATCCAATCAGTGAGCATCATCATCTTCAGAGCATTTACACAGGTACCCACAACATTGATTCTTGTGTTCTGTTCATTATATAGCAACAGACATCCTACTCAGCAACTGTTGTTGTATTCAGCAATGCAATTGTAAAATTACAAACTCCAGTTGGGACACTTTCTAAAAGTGCAATAAAAGCTAAAAACTGTAATTTGTTAAATCATGTGAACTTCTATTTACCTGATAAAAGTGCAAAGAAAACATTTCCAGTGTTTGCAATGATGAACTTAATTCTATTTGTTAAATATAAACAAATTTTGAAATTTATGGCAACATACTCAAAAAAAGTTGTGACAGAGGCATGTTTACCACTGGGTCACATCACCTTTCCTTTTAATTATACTTTTTAATCATTTGGGAATTGAAGACACTAACTGTTGCAGTTTTGCAAGTGGAATTCTTGGTCAACGTTGCTGGATGCTCCTCTTCATGATGTGCTATACGTTATCAATAGGAGACAGATCTAGACTGCAGGCAGGCCAGTCAAGCCACGCTGTTGTAATTTGTGCAGCCTGGCATTGTCCTGCTGAAACAGACATTGAGAACATAAGTAATGTGGGATGTGTTTTTTAAAATCCTTCTTTTTTCACCTGGCCTATTCATTGTTCATGGGTCAATTATAGACTTTTTAATAAACATTGAATATTTAATTCAGAAAACCGGCAGTAAAATTCAAATCATTTGAAAGACTCTCCTGTGGTGGAACAAATAAAGATGTTAAAGAGGCTTTCCACTTACAATACAGTTAAACTTTTTGCTAACAACTAGTCAACTTGCGCTTGCACAGACACTTACCAGGAGGTTTCCTCTTGCTCTTTCATGCAAGCTGTAGTTTTGCAGCAGGCTAATCCACTTTTGCATAAACTTTACTGAATGTTACAGTTTTGCCATATTTTGGACATTTTAATGTGGCTTTGCTGCTCATCTTGGTTGTGTTCCTGGTCTCAGTTCAGTGTACTGTAGCTACTTGGCTACAGTACAAGATAATAACTTGAGTGCCATGAGAAAAAAAAGCATTTACTTAGTCCACACCACATTTGGAAGGTAAAAAACACTGGCAATGAAGTTAGTCTATGGAAGTGAATTATAATTTTTTTTTTTAATTTATATAGGTGTTGAATTTGTTTCAACCAATTTCCTGTTAAACATACTTTTCATCATTTTCATAATTCCATAAATAAATAGTTAAATCATGAATGAAAGTTGATTGTTTAATTAATGTGCTTTATCCCAAACATCTTTATAGAGATTATTAATTAAATTTAAAATGATCATTTAAGCCAAAAAATATGTTGAATCATAAAACGTGTAAAATAGTAGCTAAATCTGTTTTTCTTTGCAGATAATTATAATCCAGCCTGAATCTAAGAAGTTCAAGTAACAGGCCTTAATAGATTATAAGACATTGTTTACACTAATCCTTACATTTAGCTTTATAGGAACTCATATGGACTGTGGCTTCAACTGCCGTCTATGTGTCTCCTCTAATTTTACAGGGTCTCTCTTGACTCATACCCAGCAGATAGGCGGCTCCTGGGTCAAAGGCCACTCAGCAGGGGGTTGTCGTAACAACAGTAGCTACAGCAGCAATCCTAAATTCTTTTTGAAAGTTCAGGAAGGAGGAGAGGTGCTCATGTCACTCCTGCAGCATGGACCATGGAGCTCACCATACAATTCACAGAAAGGGCAATCAGTTGGCAACACTCTTCAGCACCCATACTATCAGGCCATTGCACTGCACATATGGAAGGTTTGTGAAAAAATTGTCTATGGATCTTATTGCATTCTCAATATGGCAGTTTGTTATATTTTATCCTAGTTTGGTTTCTTCTAAGAAATTATATCAGTGCCTATTAGTGTTTCTTTAGTCATACTTCATTCTCACACTTTGGTACTAGTAGATCATTTGGCCACTTATCAGTCACTTAAGGGCGAGTACAGAGATGTGGAATATAACTAGTCACTTTGTGATTTAATTTTTTATTTTGGTTTCACAGGTGGACAAAAAGCACTTTAACTTGAAGCGGACATTGAACTCAACGCCCTGTGCATCCTCACACACACACACATATGAGCGTGAGGTGGTGGTACATGCACACTTAAGTGCTGGGTTCTACCTGCTTGTGCCCAGCACTTTCCTACAGGGAGCACAGGGGCACTTCCTTCTTCGAGTGCATGCTGCCTGCCCCACTTACCTCAGGTCTGCACACATTTCTTTTATTTTTATTTTTAAAAATGTATGAAATAAAGTCATTTTTTGATTTTAAACATTATGTGGAAATTTGGGGTTATACTGTATTTGTTTTGTTTTTTAATCAGACATTTGATTGCCATGAATCAACATCTTTCCTTCACACTTTTTGTAGTGTAGTAAAGGTGCACTCTGTAGTGCAGAGTGTGCAGCAGGAGTGTGTAGGTGGAGAATGGGAGATGTCAAGTGTGAGTGGCTGCTGGACGGTTGGCTGTACAGCTGGAGGTGGTCGGAACTTCCCATCACATGGGCAAAACCCTCATATTCCCCTCATAGTGACTTATGACCCTGGGGGGACAAACATTAGAGTCACGCTATGCCAGCATAATCCAGAGAACACTCTTCATGCCATTGGCTTTCATATTTATGAGGTCAGTAGCAGGGGTAGGTCAGACTGTAGACATATCAATATGATGGCTGTAATACATAGACTTTATTATAAGGTGTAATAGACAGACCACATGCATACATGCATGCTATGTGCCCCCAAGACCACTATTAACCTAATCATTAATCCATGCAGACTTACATTTTTTGTAGTACTGTATATGTTCCATGTAGGTTGTAGCACACTACAGTACAAGTATGGACTTGCATCCAGTGTTGCTCCTGCTTTTATGTGGGAAACTGTGACAAAGACACAGTCACTAAACATATTATACTAATGCTGCACAACATAGAACCACTGTACAGAAAAATGACCCAATTAGTGCAGTGATTGGTGCCTTAAAAATAAAAACCAAGAACAGGAATCTGAGGCTATGGGGGCACAGTTTCACTGAATCTGGATAGTTGAAATATCATTTTTATGTTGTGTTATTTATAGTATTCATCTAGCCATCATTTTATTCTTGCTGTTTTTATATGAACAAACATACAGCATGTTAGATGCATGTGCCTGACAGATAAACAGAATTTTCTTCAGTCACACAGTGACAGGAAACTATGTCTTTGCTCTGAAGCACAGACTGAAAAATAACATTTTTTTATCAAACAAGATGATGTCATTTTTATGGAACCTGACATGGGTTGGTGATTTAGGTTAAAACACACCCAGTAATATGCCAGTGACTTGACTATAAGAATGAACTGAAAGCTCTGTTTTGTGTCATCCATGACTTTATAGTAGTATTCAAAATAAAGCTCTCACCAAATCACAATAGCAAAGTGTACATGATGTTTATTGTCAAATGCTTTTTGGTTATTTACTGTGTGTTTGTAGGTTCCTGGTGAAGCGGACTGCATGGTGATCTCAGGTACAGTGTGCCCTGTGGTGAGTTGTGTTCCTCATTCTCACTCTCAGGAAGTCAGTGTCCAGTGTAGACTGCCCCCTGCAAGCTATGTCATTCTGCCTTCAACATACCAGCCAGACTGCAGTGCAGAATACACACTCACCATCGCCCGGAAAATACCCAGGTAAACACACACATACTACTGAATTCAAACTTTAATCACTTATTTAATTACGCAACAGATGATGGTTTTAATACCTGTATAACTTGTATAGTGTGGACAAATCATATTTATTAGCTAGCCCACTTAAAGTCCCATGTTTTAGCCCGGAAACCTAACTGACTAAACTAAAATATAGTTGCCAACATTATGTAGTAATCTATGGATAGCTAATAAGTTATGTTCATTATTACTGACTAAGGGGAAAAAAAGAAATGTGTCCTGTAGCACATCACATCTGCAAATATTTTTGCAAACATCACCAGCCAGTAAAAATAAAAAAAACCCAGTTATTTTAATATAAACTGTGATTTTCTGTTCTTGTATCACATATTATATTCAAGTCAGACATATAATTCAAGTCAGGTTAGCATCTTTATGATATGTGTAATTGTGAGTTGACTGCATATATGACAGCTTAGGCCAGGAATTTATTTTGCTCAGTTTCATCAGGGTTTCCATATTTGTGCGATTCATAATTCGCAAGACTGTCATCTGTGTTAGCTAATACTTCAGCAAGTGAAAATAGATTTTTAGTGTCAACCAGACAGCCCCTGGGAACAAAGAGCCTGTGCTATAGTTATAACATCGAGGTGCATCACACCAATGTAAAGTGCATTTGGTTTAAACATACAGTACATACCAAGTGAAAACTTTTGTTTTCATACGGTAAAAAAAAATCTTTGTTTTTTTCTTGTTCTCATTGCTGAACCTACAGTATATTACCAAAAGTATTCACTCGCCCAGTCAAATCATTGAATTCAGATGTTCCAATCATTTCCATGGCTACAGGTGTATAAAATCAAGCACCTAGGCATGCAGACTGCTTCTACAAACATTTGTGAAAGAATGGGTCGCTGTCAGGAGCTCAGTGAATTCCAGTATGGTATTGTGATAAGATGCCACCTGTGCAACAAGTCCAGTCATGAAATTTCCTTGCTACTAAATATTCCACATTCAACTGTCAGTGGTATTATAACAAAGTGGAAGCAACTGGGAATGAAATCAACTCTTCCACGAAGAGGTAGGCCACATAAAATGACAGAGCGGGTCAGCGGATGCTGAGGCGCATAGTGCGCAGAGGTCACCAACTTCCTGCAGAGTCAATCACTACAGACTGCCAAACTTCATGTGGCCTTCAGATTAGCTTAAGCACAGTGCGTAGAGAGCTTCATGGAATGGGTTTCCATGGCAGCTGCATCCAAGCCTTACATCACCGAGTGCAATGCAAAGTGTCGGATGCAGTGGTGTAAAGCACGCTGCCACTGGACTCTAGAGCAGTGGAGATGTGTTCTCTATAGTGACAAATCACGCTTCTGTATCTGGCAATCTGATGGATGAGTCTGGGTTTGGTGGTTGCCAGGAGAACAGTACTTGTCTGACTGCATTGTGCCAAGT
>JAOVVH010000029.1:9965947-9976263 GCA_028566435.1 Scorpiodoras heckelii | reverse complement strand
CACACACACACACACACACACACACACACACACACACACACACACACACACACACACACACACACACACACTATTAGGCTTCACCAGCGAGATTAGATTGGTGAGGGTCATCTTGAGTTTGACTTCTGTAATGTCCCCATTTTTCTCCACTGGTCTGATGTTCTTGTTGTAACCTCTCATAAGATCCCCATGCAGAGCCCCTTCAAGGTTACACACTACTTCTACTTATAACACACACACACACACACACACACACACACACACACACACAAAAAACAACACATTTATTGTATGTACAGCCTAGCATATAATCCTTGTTCATGTATACCCTTATTGCTGTAGATGCTTTGGAAATTTCTATCACGCAGGAATTTTTGTTTATTTACACACTTACTCAAAACTCATACTCATACTCAATGCTTCTGGACAATAAGAACCATTTTTTGCAGACAAAAACTTCTCTTGGCACATGATGATATACAGACAAACACTGAGATTTGAAATTATATCTGAATGATATCTTGTCAAATAATAATTGTTTCTTACATAATGTTAAATAGTTTTTTATTTCATACACTACAGTGTCCATAGTGAGGAGTACTACTAGTAATAGGAGTAAAATCATCAGACAAGTCTGATAATGCCCAGTGTGCTAGAATTCACCTCACATTAGCACAGATTAAACACCACATGTTCTGCCTTAGTCACACTTGCTTCAAAAACTACAAGTTATAAAAGAAAAACAATTCACACAAAATGTACACACAAAAGTAATTTTCCAAATTATTTGTATAGATTTATCAAAAAAAAAATTATTTGTACAGATTTTTTTTAAATATACAACATTCATGTATATTTTACACATTCAGGCTGTATGCATTTAGGAGATAAAGGTCATAATTGTTTTGACCAGATTATTCTAAAACCTGACATACCTCATAGCAGTGTGTAATATGACCACCACATAAAGTGAAAGAAAGAGCAAGAATAAATTAAATGAAATGTGTCAATTGCAGCACCCCTTATAGTTAAATTTCATGCAATTTGGCCTGTATGCAAAGAATGTAGTAGTGATACAGGTCACAATTTGTGAATTTGAACCTGTACATCACAAAATATTGGCCAACTGAATTGCTAGATCTTTACTTTGAACATTATTCACTAGGTGGTGCTACTCCACAAATGAATTTTAATGAGCTTGGGTAATTGCCATAAAAAGTTAATAATTTTTGGCAAAATGGCGTTCGAGCTATTGACCAAAAAGTGCTTTGAGCCTACCCCACTTCAGGGGGCACTAACACAAAGGGAAATTCACAGGTAGGGACACAACATTGTAATTTTAAATTCGTTATAATGTTTTATGTTATAATTTTTTTCCCCAAATACAAATTTCTAAATGAACAGTTTCAATAAAGCATAATAACGAAAAAATCCTCTAAAAATGTGAAGGTCTTACCTGAAGGGACAAGGTTCAAAAGTGTCCATGTCCATACACACAGAGCTGGGACAGGGAGCTTAGTCATGACTGTGTGGTGACAGTGAGCATTTGCCTCTTCTCTCTGTATACAGAACTTGGAACTCGCAGGATAATAGGTGTGGTTTTTGTCTTGGTGTTATTTTTGGAACAACTACTATTCTTAATCCTCTCCATTGATGATCCCTGCATTTTCAGCTGTCTCACACACACACACACACACACACACACACACACACACACACACACACACACACGCACGCACACACAGAGCAGTGTGTGTTTCACTGCAGTTGAAGGCCACATTGTGACAAAGCAAAGGTCAGCAGTAGAATCTATGACAAATGGGAATCTGTTGCATTTAACATGTTTTCTCTCTCTCTCTCTCTCTCTCTCTCTCTCTCTCTCTCTCTCCTTACTGTAAAGTACTGGGGGTGTAGAGAGATGAATGCAAACAACTGTCCTCTATTTGTAACTTTGAAATTTAACAAATTGCAACACATAAACAACTAACATTGACAACTTACACATCTTACAATATTTGCTAATATTTTTCTGAACCATCAGACAAGAGTCACTAGCAAGGATGCATAATGCAATATTAAAATCTGCATGACAGTTTTGAAAAGGTTTTTGTTTAGTGTAAATCTAAATATGTATCTTAAAGGTTTTCTGGTTATGAAAATATTTCACTTTGAAAATCTGTTCAATATTCCTGTTATATCTGTTAATTAAAGTTTAAACTAGGCGGCAGAATAGTCCTGGATGACTATAGGACTGGACTACACATTGTAATGGTTTTCCTTGGTCTAAACCTTTTTCACAAAGTGTTTAACAATCAGCTAATGCAAATGTTAAATTTCAATGTACCACTCATGCATAAAAAACTCAATAGTCAATTTTTATTACTGGCTGGTGAGTTATACCAGTTCATAATTAGAGCTTAATATAAAAAATAAATATAAAATAATATAAATAAAAAAAAGTATTGCAACACATTAACTTTCTCAGACTGCAGTAGATCCCCTTGTGCCTACATTCATGTTGCATTCACTACAGGAAGTTTTTTCTGTCCAGCTGTCTCGTCTCTTGACTCACCATGACATCAGTAGCAGATGGCCATTCTAAAGAGTATCCAGAAACAGCCAGTCACCCCATTATAGACTACATCAAGCAAATATTTTATTGTTATATTGTAATATTTAAGTTACATTACAAACATATTTCACTTTCAAGTCCAAACTGTATGTCAGCTAGGGTTTTCAGGATAATACTGTTATGGTGAGCTAATATTTTTAGGATTTAAAAAGCAGTGTCATTTACTAAATGAAGCTTCCCACCATTCTGATGTTTAGGGGGGAAAAAATCCTTATATTCCTAAATCTTAAAAAATTTATTTTTGGATTTTTACTTATTTTTATTAAATATGATGTAGCACAGCACTTGTAGTAAATATATACTACAGGTCTATATTTAGACATATGCCTGTATTTATTTAATATTATGATTTTTCTTTTTATATTAAAATACACCAGACACCAGGTAGAGTAGATGACTACAGTCTAGTTGTCCATTTAATACATATTTAGACAGAACATTTTCATATACGTTGTTAAAGTTGGTTCTCTGTGCCCTCCAACGTAAGAAAACACATTTGATCAATTTGCACTTTTATTTCTTGAATAAAGTACATAGAAACTCCAATATGCATTGGAGTATGTATGTATTTCCCCTTCATCGTCAGTCAACTCATGAATACTCGTATAAGTCATTCCTTTTTAGTACCTTTTCCCTTTTTGGTGTTTTTCCATGTTCTACCTTCTCTACTGCTCATTACACATACACTTCATATCATTAATGACACTTTTGACACAACAGTTTATGGCATACTATCATCACTTTCACCAAACTTCATTTTAACAATCTTTGTATTTCACAGAATTTTTACTAAATCTTTACAATTAACATTTATGGTCTGTTTTTGTCAATTTTCTACATTTTTCCTTTGTAATGTTTTTACAGCATAACTTTTTACCTACCTTCTTTTCTTTAATGAACATTGAAAATTATTTTAAATTCATAAAACCACAGAGAGCTATTTTTCAGGTTGTTTTTAAACCTTTATTTTTTAGGTATTTGTAAAAATTAAACACATGTAGTCCCCAGAATCCAGACTTTTTTGCACCCTTCATAAAAGTGAACTAAAATTAATAATTTAAAGAACAACATGCAATAAGTGATATTTTGAGTTTTGTAGAATAAATTGTGCAGTTTATTCCACATTATAGGCACCCTTAGAGAATAAGTCCACTGAGACAATTCCTGTCAGGTCTACAAAGAAAAGAGAGACATAAAATGCAGAACATTTTAAGCTCCTTTACAGTATTGTCTTATCATTGTGCAAGTGGATTTACTTGTTCAATTCAGTCCAGAGATTTAAATGTGATTATTTATTTATTTAATAAATATAAAGTACATATTTTAATTTAATTTATATATATTTCTTTTCTGACCAAATCTGAAACTCCTTGCAAAGGCAATAAGATACTGTAATAAAAAAAAGTTCAGGTGTTGGGCTAAAATTTCCTGGAAATCATCAATCAATTTTTACAGGAGCCCCTCAATCACCAGCCATAGAACAGCACCAAAACTTCACTGTGGCAACAGAAGCATGAACAAGCTGTGGATGGAGAAAGGAGCTGGGCTGCATTGGCATGTAATGAGTGCACCTGTGTGTTATGATGGCAACCTACATATATGCCTGTGTTTTTCCTCTTCAGGCTTCCCCAATTCAGCCGAAACCTAAGTGTACTAATGAATATTCAAGGGGTACATATCAGGCTTCAGTGAACAGGATACTTCATCTCCACCTTACCCATGCATCATTTTTGGGACTAATTGGATTGGGTTTAATGAAATTTTAAAAGCCATAATATTGGATGGGTCCTGCCATGACGGTGCAGGTTGTGTGTTTTGTGACTGGGAAGGCAGGGCCAGGGCCTCTGATGGCTACTTCATGTCACAGTGACTCAGGGAAGAGGGGATGACTCAGGGAAGAGGGTGGACTATGCCTTCTCACACTGAGCACTTCATGCTGCAGCTCTCAGTACACATCACAGGTCTTAGCTCTATGACACCTACTACTGTGTTGTTATGTTTGTTTAAAATGTCATGTGCATTTTGCTTTGGTTTTCGTCTTGTCTCTGCCTTGTCTTGTATTTAAGCTCACATCTTTCTTTGTTCTGTGTGGTCTCCCAAGCTAAGCTCATGAGAGAGGCCAACAGGGCAGCCTCCCATGCCATGCTCATGTCAGAAACTGACAGGGCAGGCTTACAAACCAAGGTCATGCCATAGGGTGACAGGGCAGCCTTCCATCCAAGCTCATGACAGAGACCAGCAGGGGGGCCTACCACACCATGCGCAAGCCATGCTTATGGCAGAAGCTAACAGAGTGGCCTCCTAAGCCAAGCTCATGACAATGGTCAACAGGGCAGCCTCCCAAACCAAGCTCAAATTGGACGCCTACAGGGCAGATTCTAACCATGTAGCCATGTTCATTCCTGAGACCATCAGGGTGACATCCCAATCCAAGCTCATTCCAGAGCCTCTGCCATGAATCTCTTAGGAGGCTATCCTGCCAGCCTCTGGAGCTGTGTGGCTTGGGAGGTTGCCTCATCAGCCTCTGGAATGAGCTTGGTTTAGGATGTCACCCTGATGGGTCAGCCTCCCAATCCACACACAGGCCAAAGGCCAACAGGGTGAGCCCTTGCCTTGTCATTGGTAGTCTCCCCAGTGTTATTATTACGTTTGCATGTTTTCAGTTTGCCACTTGATTAGTCTTTGTATTAAAGCCCTTGTGTTTCTTTGTTTAACGCTCAGTGTGCCTTAAACTGACTTACCAATGCTTGCATTCTTGTATTTGCTATTCTGGTTTTTGATCTTGCCTTACTGTGTAGTTTTTAAATTTTGGATTTGCCCATGTTGTACTCTTTGCTGATCAACCGACTTTCTGCACATCTTAGTTTATGGTATTTGCTTCACATTTTGGAATTGTTTAGCAATGCTTTTGTAAATAAATGGTCTTGGGTCTCAAATAGGTGTCTTTCAGCTACAGATACTACCTGGCTTGACCAGGTCTTGCTCCAATTACTACACCTCATGAAGCACAATTTGATAATACAGCACTGAGTTTAATGTACCTACAGAGCACACAGGTTTCACATTATATCAATATAGTGGTAAATAAAAATCATTGTTGAGAATTTACTCCCCATGATTATGTAATCCATATAAAAAAAATCTTCACACGGTTGTTTGAGACTAAACAGCTAAACATTGATTATAAAGTGTAGAGTTTATTGCTTCTTTCATTGGATGTGTGACACAATACAGAGTGCAGTGCTGCAAATAAAGATAGCAAATGAAGGTAGGGGAAATTATTAAATTGTTGTTGGTGCAGTGAAGCATTTCCAAGGTTATAGCATTGTAAATGTTGTGTAAATTATACTTCTACTACACTACTTATGCTATTATTGTGTATTTGCAGATTAAGCACTTTAGGCTGGAAATTTTGACATTTATTCAGATGTTTCATTTTTTTCTTTCTTTTTCTTATTTTCCTTTTACAAAAATATGAAGTGGTCTCTTCTATACATAAAATACATGAAAAAAAATACATCAGTCCAGTATAAAAGAGGCTTCATCTCTCCTGTATTGCAATGAATAAATTAAAGCTGCACAAGGTAGCCTGTGTAAAATAACCTTTTACCAAATTTGCTATGTGCTGACAGTAGTACATGAGACAGATAATCTCTGAAAAAATAAAGCCACTGTGGCACCTCCTAATGCTACTACTGTTTGCAGTGTTATCCTGCTGAAAGAGGCCACTGCCATTAGGGAATACCATTGCCATGAAGGGGTGTACTTGGTCTGAAACAGTGTTTGGGTAGGTGGTACATGTCAAAGTAACATCCACATGAATTCCAGAACCCAAGATTTCCCAGTAGAACATTGCCCAGGGCAACACACTGCCTCCACCAGCTTGTCTTCTTCCCATAGTGCCATCTCTTCCTGAGGTAATCATCATACAAGCACCTGACCATCCACACAATGTAAAAGAAAATGTAATTCTTCAGACGAGGACACCTTCTTCCATTGCTCCATAGTCCAGTTCTGATGCGCACATGCTTATTGTAGGTGTTATCAGTGGTGTACATGGATCACCATGGGCACTCTGAGTGGTCTGCAGCTTCACAGCTCCATACGCAGCAAGCTGTGATACACTGTGTGTTCTGACACCTTTCTATCATAGCAAACATTAAATCTTTCAGCAAGTTCGGTTACAGTAGCTCTTCTGTGGGATCAAACCAGATAGGCTAGCCTTTAATTCCAATGTGCATCAGTGAGCCTTGGCTCCTCAATGTCGCCGATTCACCTGTTGCCCTTTCTTAGACCAATTTTGGTAGGTACTGACCACTGCATACCAGGAAAACTATATATATATATATATATATATATATATATCAGGCTTAACCTTATGACCACCTTCCTTTATCTATACTTTCTTAGTCCTCCTTTACTCTGTTCTCTAATGGTCAGAACCCCCACTGAACCACCACGGATCAGGTACTATTTTGTGTGGTGGCTCTTTCTCAGCACTGCAGTGACACTGACGTGGTGATGGTGCATTAGTGTGTGTTGTGTTGGTGTGAGTGGATCAGACACAGCAGTTCTGCTGGAGTTTTTGTGTGCAACAACAGATGATCTACTGTCTCTGACTTTACATCTACAGGGTGGAGCAATATGGTGGATGTCTCTCATAGACATCACTGTGTAAGTGAACACAGTGTTTAAAAACTCAAGCAGCACTGTTGTGTCTGATCCACTCATACCAGCACAACACAGTATGTGTAACAAAGTAACAAAGTATGTAGAGAAACAGATGGACTACAGTATGTAATTGTAGAACTAAAAAATGCAGCTATATGGTAAGTGGAGCTGATGAAATGGACAATGAGTGTAGAGAAAAGGAGGTGGTCATGAGGTTATGCTTCATCGGTGACTGGTGGTGTTTCAGAGGTGAAGGAAGCTAGAGGACAGTAAAGGATTTAACATAAAGTTAGCTAAATTTCTGCTTGCCACATAATAAACCCTGCTTAATTTATGTTCAATTTTCTATTTGAAAAAATTAACCATAAATCTAAGATGGTAATGGTTACAGTAACACTATGAAGAGCATATCTCATGTTACTGTGATATTGCAGTCAGTCTAATATTAGCTTGTTTCTGATATAGTGGCTACTGGTTAATGTTGTTTTATTTGAAAATATCTTTGTGAAGTGCCCAGGCAGTCGTATCAGTTTGGTGTTTGTCTTGATATACGTGTGCTAGTGCTCCCATGTCTAAGAGTTAATTCATAAATTGTTTACTGCTTATTATGCGACAATTTCTGTTATGGAACAAATGTCTAAGCACTGAAATAAGTGTGTGTTAGTTCTTTCACCAAATAGATATTGCTGTAGATTACGTTTCATGTCCAAAATAATTATTTCTTCTTGTTTGTTGACAAAATTCAACAATTTGTTGCTAAATAAACAGGTAATGAATTGATGGCCAAGTTTCTAGCTAAAGTACAGCCAGGTTACCCACTGTGAAGCATGTTATATCAAGCTGTGTGGAGTTTAGTTCATGCTTATTTCTTTTTGCTGTGAGGTCCAGGCTGTTTACTGAACCACTTTAGTTGCCATGGTTACTAGTATGCGCATGGCAGCCTTCTCTGTGGGGAGGAGCTGTGGAAGCAGGGCTGGAGCACAGAGGAGAGGGAGGGGGAGGAACCTAGAAGTTGTATTCATTACAATTTTCAAGACAAATCCACGCTCTTCTCAATCCTACCATCTACAGATTTAAGAAGACATGACCCATATAAATTGTTTTAAAGAACAACTCAGAAGTCTCAAATAGGTTCATCTCACAGAACCATGCTCAGTGTCTGACTTAATATATAAGTATTTAAATTAAAAGACCTTAAATTAAAATATTAAACATTTTGGACATGTTGTTCCCTGAATGTGGCACTTCTCCTATATTGACTACTGAAAAATACTTCAAGAACAATCATGCCACTGTCAGCTTATATGCTGCTGAATTATCTTTACTTCATGAAAAATGATTATTTACACCGAGCCTAAAGTCTCAGGCTATAGAATATTATAAACTAAATGCATTACATAAATCTCTTCTGCCCAGCTTTTGAAAGGAAGTGGCCTTCAAATAATAGTGAATAACTTTTTGTTAACATGTTACATACCCATGAAGAAGAGATCGGGTGAAGCTTACTGCTGTATGTTACTTGAAACAAATGAAATTATACTAGCCCCAGACAGCACTGGAGTCAAGACTGTTTAACATTCACTTTCTACATCAATCCTGACTGCAGTGTGGAGTGATGTGTCTGTTTACATGCCTCCTTAAGTTTTAAGTGCATCAAGTGCTAGAGCAATGATGTGTGGCATGCTCCTATAAAATGAATCATTCTCCAAGCCCACAAGACTGTAGAAGGTCAAAGGATGTCCTCCTACAATTGCTTTGACACGGGCTTCATATAAACCATGTTCATTTTTAGTGTTGAGGTCAACCAGCACCTGAAATGACACACACATGCAGGATTAACACAATGTTCAAGAGATACAATGCACATGAAAGAAATACTGAGTTTGAGGCCACTGACTTAACATTACACTGACAGGCACCAATATTTAGAAATGAATTACTAAATTTACTACTGCAAAATGGAGAGAAAAGTCTAGAAACTTATGAGCAAGGTTTGAACATGAGAGTGTGTAAGATTCTAGCATTGCACAATGAAAACATTACTTTTAGAATATCTAGAATGTTAATATGTGTATCTTGTTTTGTACTAGTCACTTTTAAGCATGATATTTGTGTATCATTTCATGTGTCATGTCAACCCCAGAATTGGCGTTCAACTACAACACCCAAAACACAACATAGCCTACAAACATGGCCTCTATGAGCTCCCCAACTCACACACACTGTCACATTCTCTCTCATGTGATTTCTGATCATGCACTCAGCATGATCTTTCACTCAGTTTGACTAACAGTATACACGGACTCTCAATTTACCCACATGAGGCAAAGTATATGCTTTTTGTTTTGTACCAGTCATTACCAAGCAATTCGTTGCTCTAGTCTTCCTGGTTTTTGATCATGCTCTGGTTTTCTTGTTTTTACTGTTTTCTATCTGAGTTCATGTTGTTCACCTGCCTTTGCATTCATATATGCCTCCTGACACTTCATGCTAATTCAGGGTTTGGCCTTTGTGCACTCCTACACATTAACAGCTCTTATAAACTGCTAGTTTCCATCTGTAGTAAACAAGAAAAATGCAGCTGAAAGCAAGCAACAAGTGGTTCCACACACTCTTCATTCACTCTTTTTCCCACTTCCTCACCTCTTGGAAGTTCATGCTGAGGTTGCTTGGTGTGATGTTTAGAATCCAATTGTACCTCTCCTTGGTAAAGGTGACCTGCTGTGCCAACTCTGAAACCCCAGGACACACTTAAAAACAGATACACACTCTTTCAGTCCAGATACATGTGCTTTCAATCAATCAATAAGCCAGTCTAATTTACCCTTAACTGTTTTTTATTGGATTGTGGACTGGTTGTAAAACCTTAAAGTTAGGGTAGGCAATTTTGGAGACACCACCAAGAATGAGGTAGATGAAAGTATCCAACAGAAAAATCTCTCTCTCCCTCTCTCTCTCACACACACACACACACACACACACACACACACACACACACACACACACACACACA
>JAOVVH010000029.1:9866217-9876361 GCA_028566435.1 Scorpiodoras heckelii | reverse complement strand
GTGCTCAGCACCTCTGGGAACTCCTTCAAGACTGTTGGAAAACCATTTCAGGTGATTACCTCATGAAGCTGACTGAGGGAATGCCAAGAGTGTGTAAAGCTGTAATCAAAGCAAACGCTGCCTCCTTTGAATAATCTAAAATCTAAAACATATTTTGGTTTGTTTAACACTTTAAAGTTTACTACATTATTCCTTATGTGTTCTTTCATAGGCTGGATGACTGCAGTATTAATTTACCATGTAGGAAAAAAAGAAAAAAAAAAACATTGAATGAGAAGGTGTGTCTAGACTTTTGACTGGTCCTGTATGTGCTCCCTTGGCCATTCAATCATAGATATGCCCCTGGTATGCAATGATTCTAAGTACCGGTAGTTTGTCCAAACTTGAATATCATTAGTGGCAGTTATATTGATTTAGGGATGCACTTCACTGCAGTACTGATAACAAGCCATGACTGATCACACTTTGCAATACGAAGTAACTTCAGAACAATAGAAGCAAACAGAATGTAAAAATGTATCATTAATTTTCTTCATTTAAAAGTTTGTTATGTGTAGCCAACCATCTATCCACATATTTCAAGATTTGCCTTTAAGACTAACCAGCAAAGTTAGCAATTAGCAGGAACCTGTCCATACATATTGACACGTGTCTTCAATAAAATTTGTTTAAAGGGCACATGCATTCCTAGTAAGTAATCCGATTTAGAGAAATTTGTGCTGATTGCTATACCCATTTCTGTACAATTCCTGTCTTTTGTGACACCTGTTCTTTAGTTGCATTTGCAGCTTGCTTCTGGTGCCTTTCTGCTGTCCGAGTCATTCTCTGAATGCATTCACATCCCCTTGGACCGTCTAAAGCGAGCATCTCCGTACCTGACCCACCGCAGCAGCTTGAGCCCCCCTTGCCACTGCGTCTCTTCCCCCTCCACTCACCCCATTTCCTTGTACAAGCCATATGAGCAGAGTACCACACACCCACCTCATGCTATCTCAGGCCGTCGATATTCCAAAGATCCCCTCACTGTGTTTCCCGAACCCTTCAGCTCAGAGGAGGGCTCTGTAGAGGTTGTGGGGAGAGTCCACCAGGCTGACAGTGGGCGTGGCTCTGAAACAGACATGTGTGAGGAGGCAGAACCACAGGGGGAAGAGCTGGCACAGCTGGATGTGGAGAGCTCCAGCTGGGCAACATCTGTGGCTTTGGCGTGGCTTGAGCACCACTGTGCAGGTTTTTTTGTGGAGTGGGAGCTTGTGGCAGCCAAGGCAGACTTCTGGCTCAAACGTCAGTCACTTCCAGAGGGCATAGACCTGCAAGGGCTGAGGGCAGCCGCTAGACAGCTGTTCCTGCTGTTGCGCCATTGGGATGAAAATCTACAGTTTAACATGCTCTGCTACAACCCCAATTACATGTGACAGAACTAATTCAATCCAATTCAGCATGCTCTGGGATGAGGATCATCCTATAGTACAGATAATATGTGACAACCTCCATTTCTACATGGCTTTAAGAACTATAAGCAAAACTCCAACACCATGTGGCCACCGTCCTGGGAGAAAGGCTGTAAACACAATCTGTATCTTTATTTAAAGTCTATCATTGCATACCAGAAAATAGTTCATTTCTACAATCCTTGATGAAACAATGATGCACCTGCCATTTTATGACAATGAATTTAAGTGATAAATTATATTACTGTTATAGCAAATAATGTTATTTCGTCTGAGAGCTGGAACTACTTTCCTGAGAGGAGGGAAATTACATAATACATTTGTCTCAGTTCTGAGTATTAAATCAGCCAGATTCAGCTAACTTTTGCCAAAATCAAGGACTATAGAATAGTCAAACTTAATCTGTGCCTTTAGAAATCGCTTCACCAAAAATTACTGCAGGGATTTAAACTTCAGTTTTATTTTCCTTACTGAAGGAAACTTGCTGAAACTGAAACATTACACAGCTGTATGTCTGTAGGTTTGTTCACTTTGTGTTCATTTGTTGTTTTCCAAAAACATTTTAAAGAGCTTAATTAACAGTTGAGATGGGCTGACATGCTTCAGACTTGATGATGGAGCTGTACACATATTATATGCAGTAGAATCAGTGAATCAATTAGAAAATCTTGCAATAAACTTTATTTTTAAAAAGAAAGATGGTGTTATGCCATTGTGTTGCTTCCAGTTCACAATACTATTCCTGATGGTTTATAGTCCTGACACATTTAGCAGATACACCAGATTATTTGTGCAGCTGCCTTATGTATTTAAGAGATCACACAAAAACAGTAACATCATGCAAAAAATAACTTCACTCTCATTCCATAAAAAAAAGAAAGAAAGAAAAACAAATACTAGGAACAAACAGAAAAAGACAATTGCAAAAAACAACAAAAAAAAAAACAATGGAAACAGTTTTATGATGTTTTGTGCCCTGTAATGTATTCCTGAATTAATTATTTAGCCAAAGCTTATTGTTGTTAACATTTGGAGCAAATGGTAAGAGTAAAGATAAGTACCATGACGAGACAAAAAGCAACCATTTAAATCAGATTAGTCTACAATCTGATTTTTTTTTTAAAGCTTTCAGTTGAAAAACCTTGCATATAAATCTGCCAGTTTGTTAGTAACACCTAACTTGTACGTACATTCCTTGACAATGACATCAGGTACACTGACTATATAGGTGCACCTTTAAAGAACATAGTTTATAAGCTGACCAGATACTTGGGTGGTGATCATTTTCATAGTTAGATGAAGTCATATGTCTAATTGTAGACATGGAAAGTGCCTGTGATAGAGGGACCTGATAAAATGGCCAAAGAGTGAAGACTAATAAACTGGAAACTCACTTCATCAACTTGATATTGAAAACAAGAAATTTGGAAAGCATGACTGTGAAGTAGGAGGAGCCACTGTAAGTCATGACCTCAAAAGATTTACTATTCCACAAAGTAAACAGATCTTAACATTGGTATTCTGTTGCAAAAGCCTGTTTTTTTCCTTCAGTCTGGAACATGTCCTCTGATTCTGTCTTAAGGAAAAAGCTCATGTCAAGGTTGCTGCTTTGTTTCATTGTGTCTTACTTTTGAAACTAGATTTAAACTGTAAACTGCAAAAAAAAAAACAACTCACTTCTTTATCGATAAGAAACACCAAATATATAAGTAAACACATTGTGCATCAAACCCACCAAACTCCCTGAGATCACCTTCCTGTACAGTTTTCAGTTCAGACAAATCAAACAAACCTGATCCAGCTAACGAATGCCTTCTAAACATGTTTTGATTACAAATTTTTCACAACTTTATAAGTGAATTTTGGAAGTCAGTGAAGTGTTTGCACTTAAGTATTTCAATTAACTATGGTATTGTCACACTTAGTGTAAAACTATGTGAACACAAGGAATGCAAAGATTACAGTGTCCAAAAAACATCATCATACTAAAGAATATGCCAGACAATAGACAGATGAAATCTTGACTACTGATTAGCTGAATCATATTCTGTCAATTTGGCTGAAAATCAAACTTTTTAGGATCTCTAGAATAAAACTGAAAACCACTGCTTTAGGCGAGACCTTCATTTCAATGTCCCAAAATCACTAAAACATACCATGTGTCTTTTCATGTCACATGTAATTGGCTACATGTAGGAATTCACCAAATATGCTGATCCATGTGACATTCACATTTTCCATCTCTAAAAAGTTCATTAAGAATCTTATTTCCTCCTGCTTTTTCCTGCACACTAACATCTGAACCCATCCCATCCCTTAGAGGTCACAGTCTAATTTAACAGCAGTGCTAGCATTCTCCCTCCTTCACCCAGAATAGAGGTGTGTATGGAGCAAGAACCCCGAAACACGGCTGCCAGTGACACAGCCCTCACTGGCGTTTGGCCTTCTGGGACTCTGAGCCTGTATCTGGTGGAGAAGAGGTTGGGCTGAACCACAGACACAGCAAGATAATGAGATGGCAGATGTGCAGTGACAAAGAGCTGTAGGTGGTAGAGGGATACGTATTCCATGCCAGCTCTATCAGACCCAGTATCAACACCCTGAGAGAAGGAGAGAAGATATACACAGTAAAAAAGCGGAGTGATGGACAGAAAGACATAGTGAGTAACATAGAGAAAGAGACAGAAGATTGAGAACGCAAATCAGAGAAAGCGAGACAGAAAAACGGGACAAAAACAAGAGAGAAAAAAAGAAGAGAGCATGAACAGATGAGAAGACAGAAAGGTAGTAAACATTACAATTAAAACCAAGTGCAGCTATGTAAAGAGAATCTGCAGCATGCATGATCATTTACTGCATGTGTGTTCTCACCTGAGCAGATGAGCAAGTTTCTTCATCCCACCACTCCACAGCAGGTAGGGCAGAGTGTGGAAATACCAAACGTAGAACTGGTAGTGCAGTGAGCGGCAGAAGCACATGCCAATGAAGTTGGAAGAGAACATGATGAGAACGATCTGTAAGAGTTAGTTATGGAGCACTGAACTATTGATCAGGTAAACACTTACTAATATGTCTACAAAAAGGGACCTCCCCGTTTACAAATAACAAAAGGGGAGCAGAAAGACTAATGACACGTGTTTGGCTCTCATAATTAACGATAGCAGCAGAGCTCTCCAGATTTAAATGCTTTTGTTAGATTTCTGCATGACCTAAACGCAAGACACAAAATTGTCTGATTACTCGAGTCCCTTACATGGCCAGACTGTATTTTCTAAATGCTTTGCCTAACACAGTCCTCCAAAATTAATTCTAGCATTCTATAATTAAACCTCCTATTTACAGATATACAGTTGTGGTCAGAAGTTTACATACACTCATCATGAACGTGAATGTCATGGCAATATTGGGCTTTCAATAATTTCTTTGAACTGTTCTTTTTCTGAGGCAGACTGAGTGTACAACATACATCATTAATAAGAAAATAACAAGAATTTGGTACAAAAGTTAAAAAAATTGGGGGGCGGGGGGGTCTGAAATCAACACCAGGTCAAAAATATACAGACACCCACCCAGATTATTAATTCAGTTGTGCTTAAAGTTCCAAAATGTCTTTAAACTTGCCAAGGCCAAAGACCTCTTAACTTCCTGTTAGTGATCACGACTGATTACAGCTGGTAGCTTCTCTGTGCCCACATAAAATGGGTTTCTTTGACAGCAGCTATTGGAATGCTCAACACAGTAGAATGGTAAAGTTCAACGTCTGATGATCGCAGATTTACACAAGTCAGTCATGTCTCTTGGAGCCATTTCTAAAAAACTGCAGATTCCAAGATCCTCAGTTTAAACAATTTTGTCTAAGTTATTGGGAGGTGTCGCCACTTTGCCAAGGTATGGAAGAAGACCCAAACTGACACCCTCAGCTGAGAGAAAACTGGTTCGGATGGTCAGAAACCTCCCAAGAACCACCAGAGGCTTACAATGAAATAGAAGCTGCTAGAACACCAATATCACTGTCTACAGCAAGGTAGTTTTACATCGCCATGGACTGAGAAGCTGCCGTGCACCATGCTTCTGTTGCCAGTGGAACTGGTACCTTGCACAAGGTGGAGGAAGACTACGTCAGAATTTTTAAGCATAACCTCAAACCATCAGCTAGACGTTGAAACTTGGACATAATTGGGTGTTCCAACAGGACAGTAACCCCCAAACACGCGTCAAAGTTGATTATGAAATGAATAAAGCAGGCTAACATTAAGCTTTTGAGATGACCTTCCCAAAGTCCTGACCTCAGCCCTATTGAAAATATGTGGACTGTGCTTAAAAGCCAATTCCATGCCAGGAAATCAAAATATTTAACAGAACTCTACCAATTATGCTAAGAGAATGGTCAAATATCCAACCAGAATTCTGCCAGAAGCTTGCTGATGGCTACCAAAAGCAACTGGTCAAGAGACAACTTGCTAAGAGACATTTAACCAAATAATAAGTGTTCTGTAAGTATATTTTGACCGTGTTGATTTCAGAAAATCCCCCAAAAATTTAACTTTTGCACCAAATTCTTGTTTTTATTTTCTATTAAATATTAAAACAGCTTGAAGAATTCACTGAAAGCCCAATATTGCCTGATATATTTATGTCCATGATAACTGTATGTAAAGTGCACAGCTGTATTTCTTAATGTGCTGGAGTACAGAAAAAAGCCCAAAACTCAGAAAACATCTATTTTGATTAATATACGTAATCAGCTTCTAGACTGAGACACACAAAAAGATATGATCAGCACTGAGCTTCTGTGTCACTGGCTTCCGCTCTGATGGATCTTTCAAAAGAGACCAAACACTGCTGTATGACCTGTAAAACACACACACACACACACACACACACACACACACACACAGTTTAAGCATGACTGCATTTCTTTTCATGAATAAACTTGTACCACAGGATAGGAGTTGCATAGTTGACTAAGAGCAGTTGTGGAAATGTTGACTAGTCAGGTGGTTTAAAAAGCAGACAGTAAAGAAAGCAGGTAAATGTACTTTGTTACTCTGAAAAAAATTACATGAAGTGAGTTCTACTCTCAACTGCACACTACTACACTGGGCAAAAAGCATTTTTTCATTTTCTTTGGCTTTAATGGACCACTAAGACTATGATATCACTTTGCATGGAGGTATGTTCAGGTAGATTAGAGTCAAAGGAGTTGTGCATACATCCATAGCAGACTTGTTTTAGGACACTAATTAGGCCAGAGTTACAAGAGGTTATACAGGGTTTAATCTGGTGTTAAAACCTCCAAGACACTGCTGTAGACTTGGCTTCCTCCATTCAACATTAAGTTAGGATTTTAGCATTTTGTAATGAGTTTCCATGCTGTGCTCAAAAGCACTGTAGCTGGAAACGTCATTTGTAGTCGGTTTACGATTGTTAACCAATTTATAGTTTTGCATGTTCTATGCTGCAAAAATAAAACAGCCTAAACATAATGATATGATGTCCTGAAACAGTTTTTGCTTCAACTACAGAAAAGACGACTAGTCGCCTACTTTTTTGAGTTAATGATCAACAAGTAAAATTTAGCAGTCGTGCAACCCCTACCACAGGAAGCTTCTCTCACTGTGGACCATCACAGAGTCTCTTACCGCTTCCATCTCTTCAAAGCAAAACAGACAAGTGTGGTCAAGTGAGCGACTAACAGCACCAGGTGGAAGTACCTAAAGATGAAATTGCACATTAAAACATCATTATGTGCGTGAACATGTTCTTTCCTATTCTATTTGCTCTCTTGATTATGTTTAATTATTAGGGATAATATGACAAAAAAAGATTTAGAGATTTGCTTTTCACATAGGGCTGCTTTTTATCATCGTCATAGACAGAAGCTACAGTAATAAATGCACAAATGCACTAATTCATTGCTGTGGGGTGAAGAGAATACCTGCTGAGGAAAATGTCCTCTGGCAAGAAGCGCCAGTTCACCGTCCACTTGAACAGAAACTGACGGCCCAGATCAAAAGCCCGGCTCATGTACCCTACAGGATTCACCAAGAGGAAGGGCAAACCTAACACAAGCTGAGGAGAGAGAGGTAAGGGAAGTTAGGACCAGTGGTTGGAGAAAGAGAGACAAAAGGAGAAGGGGAAAAAAGAGACGAAAGCACAAAAGACTAAGATGAGGAGTTGCTTTCATTTATTTGTTACACTGGTTAACAAAGATTTTGTCTCATGCAAAAAAAAGACCTGTTTCTTTTGTATTTTTGAATGCTGAATCCAAGTATGTGTTCAGAATTTCCCTATCGCCCATATTTTAATTTGTTTCAGTATACTCACATGGACATGGAAAAGTGGTACCAAGGACAGTTGAGACCCTCTATGTAAGCAAACTACTATTGCTGAACACTAAAGAAGGATGTCCCTGAGGCCAAATAAGAGGCAGAAATCATGCACTTGTACATTTTAGAAGTACTTGTACATATTTTAAGTGCAGTAATAGATTTATTTATCACTAGTGCGGGCAAATTAACACGTAAACAAACGATTTAACGTGTTAAAGAATTAATCGTGATTAAAAAAATTAACGGCAATAAAATTTTAACGCAGATTAAAAATTTGTTAAATTACACAAACCAGTGTCGTCATCAGTGAAGACAAACATTTTGAAATTAATCGGTACGTTACTCATTTTAGGCTGCATTCTGATCACAAGGGTCCCTAAGATGTATCCCTGGTGGGTACAGAATCCCAAGGGCTCTTCATAGGGAACTCGGTCGCTACAGTGGCTCTATTTGGACGCCCTGCAACGTCATCAACAGCGGACAGCCTCTGGATCATGCCGTCATTACAGCACTGGGTTGAATTTAGCATGATAACTCAAACAACACTGTTCAGATTAATTTTGTATGCTGTAATCACTTTTGAAATAAATGTGATGAAATGTCTATGAACTGTGGGTGATGTATTTTAACTTTGTAATGTAAGATTGGAAGGAACAATGGAGAAATTGTAGCTCTTTTTGGGTTGCTATATTTGTTATGTTACATCATTGTAATGAGCAATGGAGACGACGGAGATGACAAAGGCGATGGATCTGCATAACACATACACAAACTCCTTCCCTTCCATTGCGGCGGTGGGTCTCTGAGGTAAAATCGAATCAGCCAATAATGTACCAGCAGCACAAGAGAACTTCCGCTGAAGCGATATACCCATGTTCACTAGCTCCCTACACACTGTGCAGTTCCCTTTAAATTAAAAAAAAACTAAGACATCAATCATCTGTAATATTTCACTTAAAGTCAAGTGAATAATGAGGCAACATTCAACAGTCGTTTCTCTTAAAATAGACCAGTGATTAACGGCAGTAACATTTTCAATGGCCCTATGATGCCTACCTGCATGTACAATGCAGATCAAAATGTGTGTTTAAAAATAATTAATAGTGATTAACACAACTTTTAAAAATTACTCGTGTGACAGCTCTACTTAAAACCATGTCTGATAGAAAAACTGTAAAAACTACTGTACAGAACACCTATTTTAGTTTATAGGAAAAAAGGTACAATTTTGGTGTCCAATGTTATTTATAACTATTGCTTGTTTTTATCATGAAAGTGATTTTGCTGTGAATATATTAACTTTGTGACACAGCTGTGATTCCAGCAACAAACAACTAGCGGTTTGAGAATCTCAAGCAAATTAGGTATGATGTGGTGAAACAAGAAATCCAATGATAATAGATATAAATCATTCAGTAGCCTGTAGCCAACTTGGCTACCTACATTTCTTATTGGAACTTGGCAGCAGGATGTTGAACATCAGTGACATCAACCTGAGGCTTGTGAACACAGTGTGAATGTCTGGACAGAATGTGTGTGAGACCTGGATGATGGCACAGAGTGTGAGCTTGGGAAGGGTCTTTATCAGTCCAAACTCTGACAGGAGGATGAAGAGGAGTCCTGGAGCGAACAGCATCACATTCATCTTCACTGACACGGCTAGACTGTGCACATTACAGAATGCAGAGTTTAAGAAGATTACAGAAAATTACAGAATTTTAAGCACAAACACAATCGCTGCAAGAGATGATTAAGTCAGTCATGATACATTATTAGGCTTTACATTTTCAAATGTCATGCATAACTTGGCCTTTATTCTTCTGATTTTTAAAAAAATTTATCCTGAATTCCATCTATCCATCCAACCCTGTCCTTGCCCATGTCCTTTTACCTATAGAGGGTACAGCCCAGGGTCCAGTGTGCATCCAGAAAGAGGTTGAGTGCTCCAAACAGCAGCATCATGGCCACAGGGTCATTAAAGAGTCGCAATACAAAGATGGAGTGGATCCGATATGACGCGCAGCACACAAAGAAGAAAATATATGGTGGGACCTGAAGAGACAAGATGAAAAATGACTTTGAATTTTGAACTTGAATTACCCCTTTCAATACATGAGGAAAACAAACATGTAAATTTTATTAACCCGTGTCCTATAAAAAAAGGATAATATTTTTTAAATTCAAAGCACAAGACATACAGGGGTTAGACAATGAAACTGAAACACCTGGTTTTACACCACAATAATTTATTAGTATGGTGTAGGGCCTCCTTCTGCGGCCAATACAACGTCAATTCATCTTGGGAATGACATATACAAGTCCTGCACAGTGGTCAGAGGGACCCGAACATCCCTTTCAGACAGC
>JAOVVH010000029.1:9839052-9850442 GCA_028566435.1 Scorpiodoras heckelii | reverse complement strand
TCTCTCTCTCTCTCTCTCTCTCTCTCTCTCTCTCTCTCTCTCTCACACACACACACACACACACACACACACACAGATGACTTCACTGTTCCACCTGGGTTTCCTTTATGATCGCGGGATCTCCCCCATCCTACAGCAGACACACACACACACACACACACACACACACACACACACACTCTGCGCTCTTCCTTCAGCTGCTTCCCGCCACCGACTTCACGTTCTCTAAAAACCCTGTTGTCTTCTAACACCTCTGTCTGGTGGATATTCAGAGGATTTGTAGCTATTAACCTGACCTGGGACCGCTCCTGTCTCTGTCGTCTGTTATTCAGCTCGAACTTCTGTGCCATCATGTCCGAGGTTCTGCCGTACACCGAGGGGAAGATGAGCGGCTACGGGGCGGACAACGACGTCAGCCAGATGTCCTTCAGCTGCGGGCTGCAAGATACGAGCTCGTTTTTCGGGGCGTCGCAGGCGAAAAGACCCCCGAAACTCGGGCAGATCGGCAGAGCAAAGCGAGGTGAGGACGAGCTTATAGATGTTGTAGTTCTGCGTGTTGAAACGTCCGTGCTTTGTTATTGAACAACATTTAAACCGATGGTTATTCTCAAGAGCCGATTGTGTATTTTCAAGACAGGTGAGTGAAAACAGAGTCTGTAGACTACACAACATTATAAAACGTTTATTTTTTTACTTCCCGGAGAAACGCTTGTCGAGTTTCGCATCAGTAAAAGCGAGTGAAATGAAAGTAGTATTAATGGGAGTTAAAAAAAAGATCCTTCAGAATAGAGGAGTGTGTACAGATGTTTTGCGGATTTTGTCTCTGGCACGAGGGCAGAGTGTGTGAATCCAGCCGACTGCGCAGCTGTAATAACAATTACAATGTCTTTGTCTTTGTCTTTGTTTCGTCACAGTGGTGATCGAGGACGACCGAATAGACGAGGTGTTGAAGGGAATGACGGACAAAGCGTCACCGGGCGTCTAAAGCTCCAGCGACGCCTCAGACATTTCATTAGTAAACGTGAGCGGATTGAAGCAGCGGTCGGCTGCGTGTGAATGAGGAGGACGGAGAGACACGACGCGCTGCCGAAAGGCGACAGAAGGGTAAACGAGCGAAGTGGCGACGACGAGATTCACTCGTGTCCACATTCTACAAAACGAAAAGCCGATTTATATATTTTTTTTAAAAATATGAAATAAATAAAAGCATAGCTGCAGAGAAAGTCATCCACGCTGCCGCGGGTTCCCACGGGCTCCATTAACGACCTCTGACGCCGCTTTTCACGCTGGATGGACTTGTCATTACCAACTCCAGCACCATTTTTCTTCCAAAATGCGCAGTATAAGCAGTGACCTTCGGGCACGCAGGACAAAGCACATCTCGAGCTTTATTATCGTCCTTGTACAGTATCTAAAACTCGCAGGACTTCTGTTTAAGCCTGTAGCCCGAACGCGCTTCAAAAAAAAAAAAAAAAAAAAGTGAAAAGCGACGGGGTGTGAACTGAAACAGCACCTGCGCCTTTCTCCAGCTGCATTCCAGCTGCTACTAGAGCTGTTTATATTCTAACACACACACACACACACACACACACACACACACACACACACAGACCAAGACATTTGAAAATCACAACACCCAGTGGACGGTGCGATGTTAATAACTGTATTTAATTTCTTCTTTTTAAAATGACTCGTGTCTTCGTAGACAATTCGTGTTGATAATATTTTTGCCCGGTTTCCGTGGTGATGGCGCGCGACCCCGCCTCGATGGACCATGATGGGCGGAGCATCAAATTCACACAATCAAAATGATTCCAGATGAATAGTTGATAAAAGCCTCTAAAGACGCCCCAGTGTCATTAAAACTCAGCAAGCAAGTCAGTGTTATCTTTTAAAAAGATAAATGGCGTTGTGCAGATTTTTTTTTTTTTTTTTTTTTAGTTCTGTTTCTCCACCTCTTTGCATGAACTTTTACCTTTTGGTGCCAATGCAGTCGACGTCAAAACTTCTAAGCCGTATTCACATTACTGCGGAAAATCATCGTAGCACATGAGTTACTCACTGCAGCACTGTCCATGGAGCTGCACATAGTAGTATGTAGTATGTCCAGGTTTGTAAATGTGGGGTGGCAAGACCATACTAAGCGTTAGCACCACTCTGTTATGTAGCTGTAGAAAAAACGTTGAAGTTGTTTGGTGCAAAGTCAGTGGCCATATAATGAAACAATTGTATTGTCCCTGTAGTAGCTATATAGTTTCTAAGTCACTTGGTTGAAATACCTAAACCATAACAAAAGCTAGATATGATTCATTCTGCATGAATTACATAAGAATAATAGACCTGTAAGAGATGGGATTTGAGGTCCGAATTGGTGTGGCACGATTTATTTAAAGGGTGGCAAGTGCTACAGCTGTGTCACCCGTTTGACCTTCCCTCTGGCTACATTGCAAACAGGTAGCATCTAAGGCTAACATTACTTATGAAACTATAACAAGGCTACTATTACACAGACATTTTTAAACTAACCTTCAGGTTTGCCAAGTAACCGTACAAGTTGTTATGGGATTTAACACCATAAAAGCATCAAAGGTTGGGTTTTTTTAAGATCAGTGCACACTGGGGTTCAAGTCTATTTGGAACCTGTGTCCTTGCACTCTACCAGCAAGGGTGGAAAAGGTATAGGGATAACACTCAGTTCAGGTTAATGTCAATGCAAACCATTTTCCACAATGATATGAATACAGCAACACTCCTGGCACGTTTCTTTTTAACAGAGTCCATTTTGTATTTTTTTGCATCTAAGTATTTATTATATATAGCCTCTGCTATTTTGTCTTAAAATACAACAAATAATATTTAAATGGATGAGAACAGCACACCTGAGAGGATTGTAAAGTCATTTAGTTTCAGATATGGGATGTCTTTCTTTCTCTCCCTTTAAAGGGACATGCCGAATGTGTTCGGGGTTTATTTGCACAAATCAATGTTACTACTATAACTAAGAAATCGTATACTGTGACTTGAGCTTCATTGATTAATTTGTTAGAAAATGGCAACTTTAGACTCTACTGCACTGTTTACGACTATCCTCAAATAACAATGTTATTTGATGAGTTTCTGAGCATTATATCTATGCGTTTTGTTGTTTATTTTGTACCATTCTTATAAAGAAATTGATTATGGTTTGTTGTGCATGAAACCAACTTTTCAACAACTGGCATCGTTTTATGAAGCAAAGAAGCAACAAAAATGTACTCGCATTCTGAGAATGATTCATTGTATATTATGATGCCATTTTCACTGTACTTGGTGAATTAATAAATGGTGGGAAGAAACATGGACTTTTTTTGTTATTCCTAATGGCTGATATTTTTCACTGTTGACAAGCGCTGGACTTAAGGTTAATTATTAAACCATCCCATTCAGTCCTGCTTCCACACTGAATCTAGAGAAGACAGGTAATCAAATGATCATGCAATGATTACCTGGCTTAGGTGTGTCACGAGCTTGAATCTTAAGACACAGACAACACATCAGTGTTGCTAATGTGCTGAGTCTGCCATCCAAAGATAAGGGAATAGAGGGTCAGAAACTGACACTGATGGGCTGTGCCTGGAAAAGGTGAGCTATAACTGTACACCTATAGGATGCATTAACAAGTTAATTATATTTAATAAGAAGATTGGCAAAAAAAATCACAGTGGCATCATCTAATACATTCATACCAGCACGATATACAGTATAATGTCTGCCAACTGTGCACACAATACAATATACCCAGAAAAAAAATGTGCAACTCAATTTTATTTATATAGCACTTTTAACTATGGAGATTGTGCCAAGGCAGCTTTACAGAGACATAATCTCTGGACATAATTTTTAAATTTCTATACATTTTTTATATAAATTCTATCCCTAATGAGCAATGGTGGCAAAGAAAATCTCCCTAAGATGATAAAAGGAAGAAACCTCAAAAGGGAACCCATCCTCATTTGGGTGACACAGGATTAAGCAATGTGTGCTATATGAAAAAGTGCAATTGTGTAACCAGGAAATTCATTACAGTTTAAATGAATTTTTCTACTGACAGTCAGACTTCAGCTGTCAGCTGTGTGTAGTGTGGCAGGCAGTAGGATTCTGAAGCATGCATTATAGGTACAGTTATGTGCAAAATAATAGCAGTGTGTTTAAAACAACTGAGAAAACGCTCAATCCTCATAATACCATTTATTTCCATATACACAAAGGCACTGGGAGCACTGGACATTCAATTTCAAATGAAAACATGAACAAAATATACATTTATTAACTGAAAATTAAGAACAAAGAATAATAGGCTGTTCAAAAAAAATAGCAGTATCTGCATTTTCATTTACAAACTCAAATATTTACAGTATAAACTGAAATTTGTTTACAGATTTAGCTTTTCTGTTAATCACTGAACTAATATCTAGTTGTATAACCTTTATTTCTGATAACTGCTTTACATCCGTGTGACATGGAGACAACTAACATCTGACATCTGTGAACATATTTTCCAGCCTGAAGCTGACTGGACTATATTCCACAGATCTTCTGCATTCTTGGGTTTTGGATCAAAAACAGCATTTTTAATGTCACTCCGCAAATTCTAAATCGGATTGAGGTCTGGGGATTGGGCTGAACACTTCATAACATCAATCTTGTTGGTCTGGAACCAGGATGTTGCTGGTGTGTTTGGGGGAATTGTCCTGCTGAAACACCCATTTTAGGGGCATTTCTTCTTCAGCATAAGGCAACATGACCTCTTCCAGTATTTTGATATATTCAGACTGGCCCAAAGTATGAGAAACATCCCCAAACCATTACTGCTGTTGCTTTGATTTCCCTGGAGCTGATCATTGGATGCTTCTTTGCCATTCTTTTTATTCTATGATCTAGGCAGATGGTAGTATTTCTTTTCCTACCAGGTGTTTCGGGTCTTGTTTGCCATTTTAAAGCATTTGTGATAATTTTAGCTGAGCAGCCAATTATTTTCTGCACTTCTTTATATGCTTTCCCCTCTCCAATCAACTTCTTCATTAAAGTTCTTTGTCCTTTGGTGCAACAACCCATTTTACTTACTAAGCAAGGGCTAAAACCAGAAGGTACAACATTTGCTGCCCTCCTTCTTTAAATAAGGGCCATAAATGACACTTGTTTCTTCAAGGAATGAATGACCTCATTAACTGAACTACACACTGCTATTAATTTGAACATGCCCCTTTCATTAAATGAGTCAATTACACCCAATTAGCAGCGTGCATGTCATGACTGTTGATTCTGTTGCTTGCCCATTACTCAGCTACACCTAGTCATGAATTTCTTTCCCAATTTTTTCTGCCAAAATCAGTAATTAAACACATTAGTGATGTTACACTGCTATTATTTTGCACGTAACTGTACATCACACCACTGTAAAGTACACTATGTTTAAACACATGGCAAATGAAGATTTTTGTTTTTGCAAAAGTCAATAGGAAGAAGTCTTTATTTTCTTTCTTTGGTCATTAAACCTACTTGTCCAGCAGGCAAATATAAATAAAAAAGAATGAATAGCCCATAACTAACAATCGATTTTATGTATTTAAATGGATACATGAGTGACTGGAAAACAGAAAGTGGAGTCATATTTCAGCAACACCAGAAAAATACCAGGCATACCAGCAGGCCTTTAATTAGTGATATATTTTTCTCAAAGTGAAGACACAGAAAACAAATATCACAGTCCCTGCAGAATGGACATTTAAGTAGAAGATGGTGAAATGGTAAAACCAGGCATGTCTATCCTTGTTTTAAAATTCTCTCATTTATTTCAGGTTTCAAAATCTTTGTTTCTTTTCATTTCATTATTTGATGTTTTGTACAGATCAATCTTTATACAAAGGGACACAAATAATGCAACTGGAAAAACTCCATCATCATCATCACCATCATCAAATTTTTGTTTTCTTGTTATAAGATCTCTGTGGAGCCCTTAACATCACATGAGCTCAGTTAGGAGCAGGGAGCTGGGTAAACAAAAAACTAGTACTGTGGCTGGTGGTAACAAGAGAATGCACATCTCAGCACTCATTATAATTCTCTCTCTCTCTCTCTGACCCTCATATCAGCTTTCCTAAGTAGACTAGACATCATGTCCCACCTCTAACCCCTAATTCAAGGCAGCAAAGCAGTCAGGTGATTTAGTTGAGAAACCAACAGGATCAGCTGATACATAATACCTGCAGCTCACCTGATACAGTACCATAGCTGAATGCTACTGTACAGAAGATGAAAAGGCCTTTATGCAGCTTAATGAACCATCACACATCACTGACTGCTGGACTGCTCAGCACAGCTAAAAGATTTATGAGGCAAATCAATAACATTTGTTAGCAAATCATAGCATTTAGCTGACATGCAGCTCAGTACTATTTTGTAACTAAAAATGAACCCTAACTGTTACAGTATAACGTGGTTAATTACAAAATGAATAGGCCAAATTTAAGCCAACACACAACACGTAGTTAATTGAGTATCAGCTGAGATACTCTTCCACACTGGGATGGTTGAGGAGGAAATAGGTCCACGTTCATAAGGTGATTATACTTTTTATATTGTAATAAAGATTTTCTATACACTGATTTATACCAGAAAGAAAAAAAAATAGAATTTCTTTCACTATAAAAATCCTCAGAAACTAGTACATAAAAGATGTACAGATTATAAAGTATTCATTAAGAATAAGGTGATGCAATACAAAAAGTCACATATATAAATGAAAGTTTCAGTTTCAATTTTGCCAAGATATACTGTATAACACTGGAGTTACACTACCCGAGCTTGTATCATGAAAACAGTGGAAAAGGAAAAGTCCATTAAAAGGTGTCATCTGATTGAAAGAAGAGTTTAAATTCTGCTGTCCTGCTCTGATCTGCAGTACATTGGCACAGGAAGTTCTGAAATGTAGGCACCTTTTCCAGCCTTTAAAAATAGCTAGTAATTAGATTTCAGAGCAAAATTAAAAATAAATGATTTCTGGTTTATTAATGACTGTCACCAAGCCCTGGTGGCCAGTACAATATTTAAACCTCATTTAAAATGGGATGTGTCTGCACCCATACATTGTTTCCTGAAAATAGCAAATGAAACAGTTTGTTGTTTGGTGTTTAATCTATGACAGGCCTGTCTCTGTATGAATGTAAAAAAGTCAAATGAGTTCAGCCTACTTTATATCCACAACACAGCATGTAGGAAATTAGGCCAGATTGGAAGACAGAGGCAGAAAGAAATCATGAAATAGAGGGAGACAGAAAACATTCTCAGATTATGTTTTTAAAAAGCATCCACATTACAATAACATAATTTTACCAAATGTTAAGAAATGACAAAATTGATTAAAATTCCTACTGACATGAACATTGCATATAATATTATGAATGCCAGAAAATTATGCCTCAAGTTCACGTTGAAAGATAAGAATATCTCACATGACCTAACGCATTGCATTTGTACAACTCTGAAATCACATTCAGAAGACCAAGGACAATTTTCTAATCAAATACTGGCAAAAAATATGATGTTCCATATAGCATTACCACAACGAATCCCTAGCAAAACATTCAAAACAAATAAAAGTAACTTGTCAGTAAACCATAGGTCATGTTTCCTTTGGCTGAGTTAATTTTTGCAGACTTTTATAGGTCAATGCTACTGAGGAAGTCTTCATTCTCAGCTTCCTGAAATGTGACCACAATGGGGGGGTCCTCCCCCTGGGAACACACCCTGTTCTCCAATGCAGCATCTTCTGGGCTAAGTTCCTCCCCTTTGGTGAGGACGTAAAGAAAGTAGTGGAAGTTGTCGCCGTAGTGATAGTGGTTGATGGACCAGCCATATTCTTGGCGAGCATACAGATTCTTCCGGAAGTGCGGCTGTGCAAAGGTCACTGACACAAACCGTCCTCCAGGCTTCAGGACACGACTGATCTGTAGATAAACATGAGATGGAAAAAAATGGACCATAAGAAATATTTATTTACATACATCTATTACCTATGCTTATATACAGTTGCGTTCAAAATAATGGCAGTGTGTTTAAAAAAGTGAGTAAAGCTCAAAACTCTTATAATAGCTTTTATTTTCATACACATAAATGCATTGAGAACACTGCACATTCTACTCCAAATCAAAACATGAATTAACATTTATCAAATTTGTTATTACTTTATAGAACGTGAAGAAAAGGGAATATTAGACTGTTCAAAAAAATAGCACTGTCTGCATTTTTCTTTACAAACTCAAACATTTACTGTATAAACTGAAAAATGCTTGATTTAACTTTCCTATTTAACTTTCCTGTGAATCAGTAAACTAATATTTAGTTGTATAACCACTGTTTCTGAGAACAACTTCTGTGAACAGGTTTTCCAGCCCAGGATGATTGGACTACATTCCACAATTCCTCTGCATTTCTTGGTTTTGCCTCAGAAACAGGATTTTTGATGTCACCCCACAAGTTTTCTGTTGGATTAAGGTCTGGAGATTGGGCTGCTCTCTCCATAACGTTAATCTTGTTGGTTTGGAACCAGGATGTTGCACCCATTTCAAGGGCACTTCCTCTTTGGCATGAGGCAACATGACCTCTTTAATTATTCTGATGTGTTCAAACTGATCCATGATCCCTGGTATGTGATAAATAGGTCCAACACCAGAGAATGGGAAACATCCCCATATCATGATGCTTGCGCCACCATGCTTCACAGTCTTCAGAGTGTACTGTGGCTTGAATTCAGTGTTTGGTCTGCGGCCCCTAGACCCAAAAAGAACAATCTTGCTTTCATCAGTCCACAAAATGTTGCGCCATTTATCTTTAGGCAAATTGTAATCTCTTCAGCACATGTTGTTTTTGCAACACTGGGACTTTGCAGGAGCTTCTTCCCGATAGCTTGGCTTCACATAGGCGTCTCCTAATTGTTACAGTTCTCACAGGTCACTTTAGACCTTCTTAGATCTGCCTGGAGCTGATCATTGGCTGTGCCTTTGCTGTTTTGGCTATTCTTCGATCCATTCAAAAGGTAGTTTTCCATTTTCTTCCAGTCTCAAGATGCGAGACCTTTCTGGTTTTGGTTGCCATTTTAAAGCATTTGAGATCATTTTAGCTGAGCAGCCTATCATTTTCTGCACTTCTTTATATGTTTTCCCCTCTCCAATCAACTTTTTAATCAAAGTACGCTGTTCTTCTGAACAATGTCTGGAGCGACCCATTTTACTCAGTTTTTCAGAGAGAAATGCACTATAACCAGGATGCACAACATCTGCTGCTTTCATCCTTTAATAAGGGCCATCTATTTGGTTTTTTATTACTCTACTACACATACTAGTAAATTTTTTACTATGTAGAAAAATAATTTCTACCAGAAACAGTGATTGATCTGGTTAGTGATGTTGGACTGCTATTAATTTGAACACAAGTGTATGTGGATATCTATAATAGATAGACAGATTCACAGGTAAGCAGACAAACAGATAGACAGTAAATAAAAGGAAACAGCCTTTACTAGAAACCTATCACCACCATAACATTTAATAGCACTTGGCTTTATATAATCCATACAGAACAAGCTATTAGCACAGTTGGAGATTTTACAATCAAAATCACACTCAGGAACAAGGAATGCATTCAGTTTGAGATAAATTCATGATCATATGCATGTTGTGTGACAATAAGCTATGAATCATCGAAGCATCTGCCTTGAGGGACACATAAGGCACTACTTGGCGAGGATAGGGATGATGGGTATGTGCAATAGAAATAAAGAAGATGTGAAAAATAGCATACGACTGAAATAGAACAATTCTTAGCCTGTTGTGACAAGGGAAGAGTGCCAGGTGTCAAAATCTGGATTCCAATTAAAATAATGTCCCGAATGTTCCTGCAGGCTTATAAAACCAATAGTAATTATGCAATTTTTAGGTAAGTAGATATTCTATGTCTGCTTTGGGAGCCCCTGTTGTGAAATCAAAGAGGGGGAAAAAAAAGTTATTCAAACCACCAAAAATGTAATTAACAAATAAGAAAGTGCACTTTGTCCTGTGATTAATCATTCGTTGCAGTTATAATGGACCACCACACTCAAGGTTAATGTATTTACTGAGACAACTGGGGAAATGCACTTTGACCTCCAACTTCTCTATAAAGAATTTAAAAATGTGAAGGCTGACTCTGACTGGAACAGTAACTATTCTGCTTGAAATCCTAATAGACTTTAACCCTATGAGAGCAACACACATCTGAATCATTTAATTCAGTTACCACAAACCTGGAAGTATTTACAGTCTCTTACAAAAGTAAGGCCTATTCTTTTGTTTTGTTATATACTGTGGAAATGTGTTTCTTGTTGCCCAGGTGTTGCCCAGTTACATACATTTTTAAATAATTAATAGCTCTATATATCTACTCTTGATGTGAACCCTAGACTTTGCCTGTGAAAACTGCATTTGCTTTTAAAAAGGATAAACCAACATGAAGACCAGAGAGCTGTGTATAGGAGAAAAATAAACCATTTTGATGCTGCAACAAGATGGAACACCGATCAGAGTCATTGCACAAGGACAAGGCATAGCCAATACAACAGTCTGGGATGTCCTGAAAAAGAAAGAAACCACTGGTGTATGAACAACCAGACATTAAACAGGATGGTCGTGCTCTCGCAAAGCGTTCACCCTATCATTCAGAGATCACAAGTCGAATCTGGATGATGCCATAGCTGCCTGTGTCCAGGAGTTGAGACAGCAAAATTGGCCATGCTCTCTAGCGTGGGAGGGGCAGCATACACTCACTCCCATGTCAATTTGAACAACATGTGGGTCTGTGATCTCATGCATACAGAAGATGGGTGGGAGTGCTTTCCTCTGTGTTACACCACTTCCTGACATTTCATGAGCAGCAGTTCAAAAAGATGCAGTGGCTGAGTGTCACGTGTCTCGGAGGAACCCTGACTGGGAGAAATCCTGATGGGTGGGAATTGGCCACAACTAAATTAGGTGAGAAAAACTGGATGGAGAAAATACAAGCTGGTCACAGGCTGGTCACAAAGCAAGGTAGATAAAGAGAGGGTTTGCCAAGGTTGGTGTGAAGAACTCATTTGGCATGCAGACAGTCCTGACCTCAACCCCACTAAACACCTTTGGCATGAACTGGACTACAGCCAGGACTTACTGTCAAAGACCTCACTAATGGACTTGCTCTAAATGGGCATCAAATCCCCAGAAGCCAAATCTAAAAGTCTGTCCCCCCCCCCTTTTCCCGAGCAACATGAACACCACCGGAGACACCATGAAACCACACCAGATACTCCTGCTGAGGGTGGCCCTGCATGGACGGCTTGGAGT
>JAOVVH010000029.1:9756454-9772768 GCA_028566435.1 Scorpiodoras heckelii | reverse complement strand
CTTGATATAAATATATATATGATATAAACGATTATTTTTGTTCTATGTATTTCCTGTCTTTCTCTCTTTCCTGGGGTCTGTAGCTGTGTGACATGCTGCTGTTATAAGTTGTTGGAGAACCCCACTATCAGTCACATGAAGAGTAAACCCACACGTGATGCTATCATCCATGTGCTGGGACTCATGGTGAAGAAATACAACCACATGCTCGGTTAGTGAACTCACACCAGTACATAGAGATGGAGCTGCATAATTAAAACCTCCTATGGGGGGCCCTATTTTATGGTTTATGGTTCTATTTTAAGGTTTGTTTTTATACCTGAGAATTAATTAAATTCAGTTTTATTTCTAAAGCGCTTTTAACAATGGACATTGTCCCAAAGCACCTTTACAAAGACAAAAAATCCAGACATAATTTATAGGTTTTATCCCCTACTGTTATCCCAAATGAGTAAACCGATGGCGATGGTGGCAAGGAAAAACTCCCTCAGAAATTAAGAGGAAGAAACCTTGAAAGGACCCGGACTCAAAAGTCAACCCATCCTCATTTGGGTGACACGGGATAGTATGATAATAAATAATACTTTCTTTAACTGAGTGCTACATAGTAAAAATAAATAAGTAAAAAAAAATTGTAAGCAGTAAACTGATAAGTTTTAACTTGAAGTCTACACGGTTGAAGTTATAAACAGTTCACTGATTGAGATTTGACTGATAAAAGTCCAAAATTGTCTATGGCAAACAGTCCTAGACATCTTGAAATTACTTAGTGACTGTCAAGAATTGAGTTTAAAACATTTCACATCATCTATATTTATATAGAAATATTGATATTAGTGATATTGGCATAACTGTGAACTGCAGGTAGTGTAAGTAAGATTTTGGATAAAGGAATTGTCTGAACTTTGTGTTTTTTGTTTTGAGTAAGATCATTGATGTATTGAATAAGCTTCTGCATGATTATGATGGTCTGTGTACGTGTGTGTACAGGAGCATGTGTGAATGTGATTCAGCTGCTGCAGCGCTTTGAGCAGCTCTCTTCAGTGTGTGCACAAGCAGTGGCAGCCTGGAGCTCAGAGTATGGGATCAAAGCAATTGTAGGAGAGATCGTGAGGTACTTTTCTGCCAAATGCTAGCTATGGAGCGTTCACTTGTATAGCCAAAGCATAGATCACATAAAAATCATGTCAAGCTTGTGGAACAATACAAATAAAAGTTTTTGAGTTAACCAAAAACTACTGATGCACTGTGGTGACAACTCAGTTAGATTGGTGATACTGGCTTCATTGTTTGATTTGAGTCAACTATAAGAAAACAAAATTTTAATGAAAGTTCTAGCTTAATTTTTTAAATTACAATGTGACTGTGTTCATTTTCTGTCTGTAAAACTAAAAACATTAAAATGGCTACAAACCGAGGTTTAATATTGTAACCTAAAACTCTGCTTTTTTGTTTTATAGTGACTTTGGGTATGATGAAGGTGCTACATAAATTAAACTTGATGATAATGATTAGAATAATTGTTATTGTTAGGATAGTTATTGCTATTATGATGATGATTATTATTGTAAACAAAAAGGTTCATTTTATCTTAATGAATAACTACATTTGATAAAGTCTATAAAAAAAATGACCAGAATTGACTTTTTGGTCTGTCTGCCAATGGCTGGTCATCTGAAAATATTTACTGGCTAAAATAGATTTTAACTACCGGTAGCCATAGAAGTAAAGGTGAGATTAAAAACAATGAAATTACTTATTACCCATCAATTGACCTTTTTAAAGGGAACTATAAGCATGTAAATTTCAGATACTTTTGCAGAAAGACTCAGATTTTGTTTTGAAATGTTCAGCTAATGCAGCATGGTGCTGCCACATACTTGCAAACTCTCCCAGCAGTTAGTGCTTTAGGTCTATAGGTTTACCTTGACACTGTGTCCCTGGAACAAAAAAAGACGTCATCACGTTTCTTTCATTGACCTATACTGACGGTGCGCAGTGAATATTCTGATCATGACTGTGCGTTTTGTTCGTGTTTCAGAGAGATCGGGCAGAAGTCCAGTGATGAGTTGGCTAGAGAGGGGTCAGGTGTGAAGACCTTCTCTAGCTTTTTGTCTGAACTCAGTACCCTGGTTCCTGAAACCATGATCCCTAATATCAGTGTGCTTCTCACACACCTGGATGGAGAGGTATAGACATGCACAAACACAAGCGCAGTCAGCTTTAGTCCCTTAATTGTATTAGTATTTAAATGCAGTCTGATATTAATGATGTTCTAATTTCATGCACAGACAGAATGAACAATTATAGCAGCAATACACTTATATTGTTTAGTTTAAAGGCACTAAAACTGTTCCATAAACCTGTCTTGTTGCTGAATGGGCACAAATGGCACCATTCCAAAATCTAGTGGAAATCTTACCTAGAAAAGTTTAGGCTGTTCTAACGGCTAACTGGGAAGGACATATGTGACGTCAGGATTCCACATACCACATTTTGGCCATATAATTTATTTATGTGAGATAATACATGCCATAAATGAAGGTGTTAATATACTGATGGATAATGCTGCATTGAGAACTACAAACCAAACACTAAGCTACATACATGAGAACATGGATGTCATGGACAGGTCTTTGTCTATTTTGAGCTTGCCCAGTGATGATACCAAGGCGAATGTGAGCTCACTGAGTGCGAGTCTGAGTTCTCCTGTGTTCCTTTTGGCTGGTAATCTTGACAGGGCAGGGGAGATTTGCTGCTCTGTTGTAAGGGCCAGCCTACAGTCACCAAGCCCCTTCACTCATACTCCTCTCTAAAGGAAGGAGTGAAAGCATGTTTGGAGTGTGCTGACAGTGTGTGTGTGCGTGTGTGTGCGTGTGTGTGTGTTGTATGTGTGTGGGAATGCAGGTAGATTCTCAGCACTTTGCTTTGTTCAGTAGGCTCTGAACTGCATCTTTGGTAATCTGAGGGTGAACTTTGACTGTGTTTGTCTCCGCAGATATGGACTTTATTAGGGCTGGTATTTCCAAAGCAGTACAAGGTGTGAATGCTGACTAAAGATAATTTTCCTTATTTATTTATCTCTCAGAGTTCCAGTATGCGTGTGGCGGTGTGTGAGGTGTTGGGGGAGGTGCTGATACGTGTGTTAAGCGGTGATAAATTAGAAGATTCCGGCCGAGCAGATCGAGACCGTTTCCTCGACACCCTCCAGGAACACATCCATGACACACATTCATATGTCAGAGCTCGGGTACTTCAAGTGTACACCCGCATTGTCAACAGCAAGGTAAGTGTGCGTGTGTGATAAAAGAAAGCACAGTTTGTGTATTTTGGAAACCATAGAAGATAAATTTTTCTTTTCCTCAGGCGTTGCCATTATGTAGATACACTGACGTGATGGAATTGGCTGTTGGTCGTCTTGGTGATAAATCAGTCCATGTGTGTAAGAGTGCTATCCTGCTAGTGGCTGCCTTCATCGCCCATAATCCCTACAGCTGCAAGGTAAACTCCAGTAACCTGCCGATATATACTGTCTGCTTTAGTTAACCAGTAGAGATTTTCAAATACAGTGGTCACAGCAGAGCAAAACTACAGAAGTGTTGTTTTTTTACTTTTAAATATTTGGTTACTTTTTGCATAATAGCTGTATGTACAGTTGAGGGCTTGTGGAAAGTGGGTCAGTACTTCATGCTTTACACATTTTGGGCATAATCTTGGCACCATGACTGATTTTGCTGTATGTCTGTGTGGCCCCTGTCACCAACATTTTTGCTTCAGTACAATTTTGTGCAATTCTCATTACCAAAAATTAAGCAAAAATTTATGTCATTTAAAATTTGTGAAACCATGCACTTGGACAAGTCACAGAACTCCCAAAATTAGTAAATGTTTTCTATGATCGCTTCAAGAAATGTTTATCCATAATTAACTATTTAATTGCTTTTAAAACTATTTAAAAAAAAACTCGGTTACAAATAGTCCTAATTTTCTCAGAAATCTGGACAGCATGCATATGTCGTGCATTTAAAACACTGTGCACTAGTTTTTATGTGAAGATTAAGTCAGATAAGAGTTGGTCCATTTACATGCTGCATCAATAGTATTAAATATTACAGAATCTACCATGATTGCAATGGTGTCAAATGTCTGATACCTCAAGAATCTCTAGTTGTAGGTCCCACAGATAAATCCACAACTTGTAATAAAGTTACAGTAATCAGCTTAGTTTATAATGTAATGTTTATTTATTTTTTATTTTTTTGTTTATTTTGTTCAGCTGAGCAGTGTAGACCTAAAGAAGCCTCTGGAAAAAGAGACAGCCAAGCTCAAAGAGATGAGGGAGAACATGAGGGAGAAAGCACCAGGTACATGCTTCTGTTATTCCTTATTCATGCATGTTGATGAGAGGCACATAGTTGATTATATATTAAGATGCATTTTGATGGATATACTTACTGATAATGCTACACTATGTTGCCAAAGGTGTTCACTCACCCATCCAAATCATTGAATTCAGGTGTTCCAATCACTTCCATGGCCATAGGTGTATAAAATCAAGCAATTCTGCATGCAGACTGCTTCTACAAACATTTGTGAAAGAATGGGTCGCTCTCAGGAGCTCAGTGAATTCCAGCGTGGTGCCGTGATAGGATGCCACCTGTGCAACAAGTCCAGTTGTGAAATTTAATATATGCCACAGTCAACTGTCAGTGGTATAATAACAAAGTGGATGTGCTTAGGAACAAATCCATGAAGTGGTAGGCCACGTAAAATGACAGAGCAGATGCTGAGGTGCATAGTGCACAGAGGTCACCAACTCTTTGCAGAGTCGATTGCTACAGACCTCCAAACTTCGTGTGGCCTCCAGATTAGCTTAAACACAGTGTGTAGAGAGCTTCATAGAATGGGTTTCCATGGCTGAGCAGCTGCTTCCATTGCTTCTCCATCTGGCAATCTGATGGACCAGTCTGGGTTTGGTGGTTGCCAGGAGAACAGTACTTGTCTGACTGCATTGTGCCAAGTGTAAAGTTTGGTGGAGGGGGGTTTATGGTGTGGGGGTGTTTTTGGGAGCTGGGCTCGGACCCTTAGTTCCAGTGAAAGGAACTTTTAATGCTTCAGTATACCAAGAGATTTTGGATAATTTCATGCTCCCAACATTGTGGGAACAGTTTGGGGATGGGTCCTTCCTATACCAACATGACTGCACACCAGTGCTCAAAGCAAGGACCATAAAGACATGGATGAGTGAGTTTAGTGTGGAAGAACTTGACTGGACTGCACAGAGTCCTGACCTCAACCTGATAGAACACCTTTGGGATGAATTAGAGTGGAGACTGTGAACCAGGCCTCCAACATCAGTGTCTGACCACAAATGTGTTTCTGGAAAAATGGTCAAAAATTCCTATAAACACACTCCTAAACCTTGTGGAAAGTCTTCCCAGAAGAGTTGAAGCAGTCATAGCTGCAAAGTTTGGTCATATTAAACCCTATGGATTAAGAATGGGATGTCACTGAAGTTCATATGCGGATGAAGGCAGATGAACGAATACTTTTGGCAATATAGTGAATGTTGTAGACTTTAAGAAAAACAGTACATAAACATCATAAAGTACATAAAGTTTTCCCTTTACACTGAGCTTGCCCAGTGATGATACCAAGGCGAATATGAGGTTTCTGGATGAGAGTCTGAGTTCTCCTGTGTTCCTTTTGGCTGGTAATCTTGACAGGGCAGTGGAGATTTGCTGCTCTGTTGTAAGGGCCAGCCTACAGTCACCAAGCCCCTCTACTTGCACTCTTCTGTAGAGTAATGCTGGGGAGAGAGTGAAGGGGCAGACAGTGTGTGTGTGTGTGTGTGTGTGTGTGTGTGTGTGTGTGTGTGTGTGTGGACTCAGATAGAATCTCAGCTCTGCTATATCCAGTAGCCTATGAACTGCATCTTTGGTAATCTGAGGGTGTTGGATTAACTCTTAAGCTTGTTTTGGCGTGAGTCTGTTCTTCCCTCTTTAGCAATACCCATCAGTTTAATTTCATTCTGGTTGTGTCTCAGTCCCAGTAATCTCAGCGTCTGATCTGTGGGCTGCAATGGAGCCGGAGGTCTCGCAAACTGTTAGAGCTCAACTGGAAGCTAGCAGTGACTCAGAAAGGGAGGAAGAGGATGAAGAAAAAGAAGGTGAAGATGACGGTACTGACAGAGACACTGCTGTGAGAATTGCACAGTACCTCAGACACAACAAATACAGGTAATGGAATGGAATCTGCTGTGTCTGATCCACTCACACCAGTACAACACACTAATACCATCACCACATCAGTGTCACTACAGTGCTGATAATGATCCACTGTAACAAAGTATGTAGAGAAACAGATGGACTACAGTCTGTAATTGTAGAACTACAAAGTGCAGCTATATGGTCAGTGGAACTGAGAAAATGGACAATGAGTGTAGAGAAAAGGAGGTGCTCATGAGATTGTGTGTTCGGTGTATGTAGCAGGCTGCACCTTCTCTGAAGACAAGGACACAGAGAGCCAGTGAGTGATTCCTGCATTCATGTTGGTTGTCACCAGACCAGTCACAATGCCGATTGGCTGAATCAGGTGTCACTCATTAATAATACAGAAATGCAAAATAGCTGCTCGGCCTGACGTGAAAAGCCAATAAAATAATAATAAATTAAGTAGTAGTAGTAATAATAATAATAATAGTTGTTGTTAACAACTATTATTATTTTTTTTATTATTTAAAAAAAAGCAACTAGACACATTTTTTGTCTGTCAGTTTCCTCAGTTTTTATAAACTTTTTATTTTGTTTTTTGTAATGTTTACATGTATATATTATTTTTATTACTTGTATTTTATGTGCATTTTATGTAAAAAAAAGTAAAACTAGACATGATATTGAAATGCAAACTGTTTTATGATTTCTTGTGAACCCTTATACCTTTTTCTCATGTTGTTTCTTAATGTTTATATCTACAAATCCTGTCCAAAAAGACCAGCACTTACATAGAGGTTGTTTGTGCAAGTAGATGTAGTGAATCAGTAAATTCATCCATTCAATAATTTAAAAATAATGCAACCTTGTGCTGTTGCAATATGCTGATCATGTGCTACCATTGGAAATGTGTGTCTGTAGTCCTGCAAATAAGAACCAAGATTACAACCCCAGTGGGTTCAAAATCATTCCCTCATTGGACTGATTCTGTGTACAAAAGTTTAAGCAAATCTCTTTTTCTTTGAGACAAGTTGCCATTAAGAAGTGTGAGGTGTGATGCTGATGTGTAATGCAGTCTGAATTGCAGAATCCATACACAAAATTTTACAGTTATGCCAAACTTATTGCACAGTTAATTTCTCTTACTAATAAATAATTCTCTCTAAATACTAATAAAAATATTCTCTCTAGTCATCCTCTTCTTTCTGAATATGCAAAAGAATTCCTGAACTACCTTGGGTCTTGTTGAACAGTGAGAATAACATTAAAACTTTTTTTTTGTTTTTGTAAATACAGTCACAAAGGAATGACGGATGTGTGCATTGAGTACAAATGTTTAAAACTGTTTGCTCTTTTCCCGTCATTGATGTGTTTCTGTGTATGTATAGGCAAGCAGTGCAGCTGTGTGTGCAAGCCCACACTCTTTACCCACAGTCTCCATTCTTCTCTGCTCTGTCCACTATGAATGCCGACACACTGATCAGCACATTGGCTTCACTCTTTAAAGGTAATCATGTTGCTGCTTTGAGGCTTGCATGTTAAGAGTTGTAAATTCAGTTTTGGTAATATTCTGGTTGATGCTCATGTTCAGTTTGCACAAATATAACTCTGTTTTCAGTTACTGGTTATGTACAGTAAGGTGTGACTGCACTGTTTCTTCAGCTCATTCTGAATTTCTTCTTGCTTACAGGCCCTGAGGAGGAACAGGCTTCAGACAGGGGAGCAAGTCATCAGCCCCCTACACCACAGAAAGAAAGAGAAGGAGAGAGTGATGAGAAGGAGAGTGAGCTGAAGAAGCAGGAGATGTTGGTTCAGTACCTGAAAGACACCGAGAGCTTTGCCCTACAAGTTGAGCGTGCCATAGCTATCATTAACAACATGTTGTACTGGAAAACCACTACAGGTAACATTTGTGTATTTTTTGGAGAACTACTACAGATCAACAGTTATTTATGTATCTGTAACAGACAAAAATATTTTCTTAATGGAGTAGTACAGTGCATATACTGAATATCTGTATCAGTAGCTATAGTAAAGAACACTTTTAAACATACATTATTAGTGTCTAGTAATTATGTAAGAAGTATTTGGCTTTTTCCCCCCTTAGTTTTCAGTTATCTTGTTCATCTTGGACTTTAGTTGGACATGTGTTTATTATCACTGGACATGCTGAATTTTCTGGACAGTGTTTTCTGTTTGTATTAAAATATTTACAGAGAGTATCTGTACCTTGTTGCTGTTTAGAAGTAAAATAATTCACTTTTCTAACACCTTTAGTGGTTCAGGAGGCAATACAGTTCTGCGTGACCGCATGTGAGTTCAGTGTGGCAGACTCGGTGTGTGGGGTGAGGAAGATGCTGCCGTTGGTCTGGTCCTCTGATGCTGCAGTCAAAGATGCTGTCGTCCAGGCATACAGACGCATCTACCTCAACCCTCAAGGAGACAGCACCAGGTATGTGTTTGTGTGTTATTTTGTCTTTTCTTTTTCTTGTTATGTGAAAGATGAACCCAGCTAATGAATCACACATTGTCTGGTAAAAGTGAGAATAAATCTTAGCCCTGTCCTGTGATCTCCCTCTTGTCTGTGTTCCTGGATAGAGCTAAGGCCCAAACTCTTGTGGACAGTCTGTCTGAGTTGATGGTTGATGCCTCACTGGGAACCATTCAGTGTTTGGAGGAGATAGTGAGTAACTGCATAATTTTCACTACACAAATACAGTTGTGGCCATAAGTTTATATACTTTCACCATGGATGTGAATGTCATGGCAGTGTAGGGCTTTCAGTAGGGATGTTCTGAACAAGTTTTTTTTGTTCCTGATCCGAGTCATTAATTTTGTTCCTGATCCGATACCGAGTCTCAAACCGATAATTATATTTTCTAGATAAGAACTAGATAATACTGTTCACACAGTGCACACTTCAAGTACATTACAGTTATAAAAATTAATCCAATGTAAATATTTAACAACAGAATAGCTCTGCAGTGCTTTAGGAAAAAAATGCCTGCATCCAAGCTATTGCTTAATGTTCTTTTATTTTTTATTCAAAATTTTACTCTATTACCTGTATTTTCTACCACAGTGATAGGCTGCTCATCCAAAGCGATGAATTCAGTGACCCTCTCTGTAATCTTTCGTCGCTGTCTCGAGAAAATTTCTCTCTTATTTTAAAAGTTTCTGCTAGCGTATGTAGTTTAGGTACAGCCTTTGCCCGAGTTGCCTGAATAAACTCGCTGTATTCGGCTGAGTGTTTATTTTTTATTTGTCGTATCAAATTAGTAGTATTGAACGCAGCTCTGCTCTTACCGCCTCGTAAAACGCTCACATTGCAGACATTACACTTCACTGCTGGACTTGTTTCGCTTTCCAATTTAATGTATTTCCACACAGCAGACATTATATCCACGTCCTGCCACAAATTGTGCTCTCCGTTTACGACACCTGCGTGACCACTGACGTAAAACAAAACATCGGGCTTAGGTTTGTGTTCAGAAAAGCCAATACCGATCAGTTAAAAAAATGCCTTGATCGGCCCGATTCTGATCTTTGAGATCGGATCGGGACATCCCTAACTTTCAGTGATTCTGTGACCTTCTGCGTTCTTTTTTTCTGTGGTAAAATGAGTGTACAACATACATGTTTAACAGAAGAAACAAGAATTTGGTACCCAAGCTAGAATTTTTTTGGTGGGTTTTCTGAAATCAACGCAAGATCGAACTTATACATGCAGGGTCAAAAATATACATAAAGCACATCTAATATTTGGTTAAATGTCCCTTAACAAGTTGCACCTTGATCACTTGCTTTTGATAGTCATCAGCAAGCTTCTTGCAGAATTCTGGTTGGATATTTGAATACCGTTCTTGGCAGAGTTCAGGTAAATTTGTTGGTTTCCTGGCACAGACCTGACTTTTAAGAACAGTCCACATATTTTCAATAGGGTTGAGGTCAGGACTTTGGGAAGGCCATTCCAAACAACCAGCTTTGCGTGTTTGAGGTCTTTGTCCTGTTCGAACACCCACTTGTGTCCCAGTTTCAACCATCTAGCTGATGGTTTGAGGTTATTTCCTCAAGAATTAAGGTAGTATTTCTTCTGCATTATTCCATCCACTTTGTGGAGGATACCAGTTCCACTGGCAGCAAAAGCCATGATGATACCATCACCAACAGTTGGTACAGTGTTCTTAGGATTGAATGCCTCACCTTTACTCCTCCAAACGTACCTCTCGTCATTGTAGCCAAGCAACTCAAACCTCCAGAAGGCCATGTGGTCAGCTGCAAATTGTAGTCGAGTTTAAAGGTGTCAATTTTGGAGCAGTTTGGATCTTCTTCCAGACCATGCCAAAGTAGATGCACCTCACAATAACTTGTACTTATGCACAGTTGTTTCATCTTGGAATCTGCAGTTGTTTAGACTTTCCCTTTGTAATGCATGTTGATCAATCCAATGAGTTCTGTCAAACAACCCATTTTTATTTGGCACAGAGAAGCTACTAGCTGTAGTCAATCATAACTAAAAGGAAGTTAGCCTTGGCCATGGCAATTTAAAAGACATTTTGGAGCTTTCAGCACACCTGAATTAATAATCTCAGTGGCTGTATGTATAATTTTGACCCTGTGTAGATTTCAGAAAACCTCCTAAATTAAAACATGCACCAAATTCTTGTTGTTTTTTTTTTCTTTTAAAGATATACATTATACACTCATTCTGCCCCAGAAAAAGAACAGTTCAAAGAACTCACTGAAAGCCCAATGTTTTCAATGTCCTGTTCAGGTCCATGCTTTCCAGTTCTGGTCCTGTTCATACAAACTGAACATTATAAAAGAGCTTTACTGAAGATTTTAGTAAAACCCATCAGCTGCATATGTAATGCATGTATGATTTACCAAGGATTAATACCTCACCATGGCAGAAAAACTTAAACCCACTGACATTGTGCACTGATAATACCTGAAGCCATGGATCATCAACACCTGCTGGGCCGAGGGCCACATCTGGCCTACAGAATTTTAATGAAAAAATTCAGAAATTGTGAGGAACAAAATGTGTTGTGGTACCTAGCAGTTTTTTTTTTCTTCCAACATTGAAACAACCCTAAAAACAATTGGAGATGGAAATAATTTTATTAGGAATGATTTCCTGACCCCAACTTTAGGTGAGAAGGAATAAATTGCAGTGTAAATAATCAAATAGCATAGCTGAGGAAATGATGGTATAAAACCATTGGTATTCCCACCATGTAATTTATGCGTAGTGTGTATAAGACACCATACTCAAAGGCTGTGTTTCCAGGTACAGGAGTTTTTCAGTACTGAGAGTGCTCTGCAGGCATCTGTGGTGCAGGTACTGTGGGAAAGATTCTCAGGAAAGAGGGAGACTTCAGCACTGCACAGGAGAGCTGCAGTTTTGCTGCTTGGCATGGCCGCACGGTGAGACATAAACCTTACCCATCTTTGTGGTAAGACACAGTACATTTGTACATGGCAATCCTGCCTCTGCCTACTCAGACACTTCTTAACAATCCTACCTGCTCCTGCAAAGAGGGCTTTCGCAATAGTCCAATATCATGACAACATGTTAAACGCTTGCGTGTTTAAATCATTATAAAAATCATCAACTTTCATAAATGGAGCCATATTATCGTTGTTTAACGTATCAGGAAATGAAACCTGAAATTCTGATCTATTTCTCTCATTCACTGTTTGACCTCACACCCAGATGCCTTACTGCTACTATTAATTTTGGGAATTGTATATTACAGAATCTGTTTTCATCCTGCCATCTGAAATAGTCAACTGTATTGGCATTGTATTTTATGGGTTTGGTAAAGGTGAATTCTCTTTCCCCATGCTGATGAATAACTAAGGGTAATTGACCACTCTGTTGGCTCAAATTTATACCCCGGCCACAGAGGAAGTCATGAATGGCTGCTTTGGGCTTCCTAAACACTGAAGTAAACTTGAAAAACATTTTCATAACACCTTTTACCCAATCTGTACCAAGTGTGCCAATAATTCTGGAGCTGACTGTAGCTAGCTAACTGGCAAGGTGACAGCTAGTAAGTGCTTATGTTAGTCTCTGGCACACTCAGGGGGGATGTATATTCTGTATCATTCTTCACTGCCCCATAATATAGCAAAACTGGACCCTTAGACCTTACCGTGTGTGTGTGTGTGTGTGTGTGTGTGTGTGTGTGTGTGTGTAGAGCTGAGAGGGAAGTTGTACTTGGTAACCTGGACACACTCTGCTCTGTTGCACTGGGAGAGAAAGTGACTGAAGATTACTTGCTGGCCAGAGACACAGTTATCACCATCACTAATATTACTGACCACATAAGGGTATGTTAACACGAAACAGCCATACCACTAATTTAGAAAGATTCACACCTCTTTGAGCATAACAGATTTGACAGTATGCTGTGTATACAGAAAGGTTTTTAATAACTAGCCTTTTGTGTTTTAGCAATCTAAAGGAGCTGCATTCAGGCTACCGATGGACCACCATCTCTTCAGCTGTCTGACCCAGGCCGTTGCTGATGGTATATTTCTGAGTATTTTTTAGTTGCTGTATGATGCACAAAATGTAAAAAGCTCTTATATAAAAGAGTTTTTGGTTATCATAGCACCTATAGTAAGTGAAGAAAATGAAACCCATGTAAAACAGAAAAAAAAATAACAAGTACGTACCTTCTCCATTACCTTTATACATTTATAAACCTCAAACAACAACTATCACCCTGTTCCCTACATAGGAGTGATACTATCCGACCCCCACTGGCAGACCTTCATGGAGCAGGCTGTCCGCCTCATCTACTTCCTTGCCGAGTCACCCGATCAGCTATGTGCTCGCATCCTCCAACGCTCTGCTCACCTCCTGCTGGAGCAGATCACAGAGAGTGAGGAGCAGTCACAAATATCAGAGGGCTCCCAGGACTCCCAGGAGCCAAAAGGTACTGTGGGGATCCTCTCTTGTGCATGATCATCCATCGTCATTAAGATTGCAACTGTTGATTGTGTAACAGGTTTAATCCTGTTTGTTTACTGTCCTACAATTTGGTTAGCCTAATCTCTCTGACCAAAATCTGGCTCAAGGTTTGAGAGGGCTTAAAGCAATAAGTAATCTCTCAACAGAAAATTCTCAGTTTAATTTTTCTTTGCATTTTCACTCCCTTCTTTCACCCTTTCTCTTTGTCTCTCTCTTGTACTCTGTGTGCAGTAAACTGTGTGAGTCTGGCCCAGCTTCTCTCTGTGTGTGGATTCGTGGCCTTCTGGCAGGTGTCTCACCTGGAGAGAAGTGTGAGTGCTGAGCTCCGTCGGCGGAGAGGAGAGAAGGAAGAGAAAGAGGAGAAGGAGAAAGGGTCTGTCAACAAGAACAAGGTCTGTAGGACAGTTATATCACAAAGGGATGTCTGGACGCATGGATTTCTGATCCTGATAATTATGATCCTGATGTCTAACTGTGTGGCAGGAAGCCAATGATAGCTGTGTGGAGGAAGAGCTTGGCTTGACTGGAGCTTCAGCAGAGGACACGGAGGCAGAATTCATACGTAAAATCTGTGAAACAGAACTTTTAGCTGGTGAGGGCTATCTTCCTCTATATTTATTTGGCCAGTTCATGAAATCAAATATTTCATCTCAGCTATGGATATATATTGAATATATTATTTATTAATCTTTTAATGCTGTTCATGTTTATTTACAATTTCACTCTTTTAGTTTTTTATTGATCTTTACTTTTTTCCTTTTTTGTGTACAGAAGGGAACATGCTCAGTGTGTTTCTGCCTTTGCTGGTGAAGGTGTGTAGCTCACCTGGCCGATATTCTCACACCCAACTCACCACTGCTGCCTGCCTTGCCCTCTCTCAGTTCATGATGATCAGGTAAATCACAAACTGAACTGTACTGAACTTGTATTATGATGCTTTTAACAGACAGAATTGTCTGAATTGTAATCATTAACAAATCTGCAATAAATATAAATTGATATACATTCAGTGTTGGAGGGCATGGTTTGAGTTTCTGTACATTAATTAACTTGGTTCTGTTTTCTTTCCTTAATTGGAAAATTTGCCAGCATTACTGTAATGGAAGTGGTTGCTGGCTGTTTCTCACATTTAATTATTTTGACTGGTTCTGAAAGTAAAACCTTGTTTAATGTCCATGTACAGCTAATTTTAATGTGGAAATAAACATTTCTTTTTGTATGTATGATTAGCTTTAATTCTAAACCTTTGCCCATTCCCCCTGCTCTCTCGCTCTCTCTAACTCAGTCCAGCAGTTTGTAAGGAAAATATCCGTTTAATCTTCACTGTGTTGGAGAAATCTCCTCTCCCAGTCGTCAGAGCAAATGCCATCATTGCCCTTGGAGACCTGACTGTTCGCTTCCCCAACATTCTGGAACCCTGGACCCCCAACTTGTATGCCAGGTATGCCAACTTGCCTAATAAATTCATGTACATGCATACCTGTATCCTGCTAACTGACAAGGTAATGTATTAGTTTGATACATTCAATTTAAATAGATTTCAGTCTACACTCTCCTGAGCTTAATCCAGTGTAGCTCACTGCACAACAAGATGTTTTGTTACCTAGGTAATGAATTGTGAAACAACTCATTCCTTATATGTCTATGAAGGCTGTGTGATGAAAACGTGTCTGTACGCCTGACGGCCATCACGGTTCTGTCCCAACTGGTGCTAAAGGATGTGATGAAGGTTAAAGGTCAAGTCAGTGAGGTTGCTGCACTCCTGCTCGACCCTGAACCACATATTGCCAACCTTGCAGTCAACTTCTTCAATGAACTCGCTGCAAAGGTATTAGTCTAACATGGATAAAAATGAATTTATGTGAATAAGAAATACTTTTATTACATAGACATGTTTTGGGTACATTTGATTCTTGATGTATGAATGTGCAAGTTGTGCTTATTGATGTACACGTTATTTCTCTTTGTGTTTAATCACATCATTGATTTCCTCTCTCAGGATAATGCTATCTATAATCTACTGCCAGACATTATAAGCAGACTGTCAGATCCAGAGAGAGGGATGAAAGAGGAGGACTTCAGCACTATTATGAAGTAAATAAAATTTCAGTTGGTATTTGGTTGATATATTTGTAAATATGTGATTATTAATATTGCTCTTTCTTTCTCATAGGCAACTCTTTTCCTACATTACTAAGGAGAGACAGACAGAGAGTTTGGTGGAGAAGCTCTGCCAACGTTTCAGAACTGCAAAGTGAGTAGTTATAATAATAATCCATTTTATTTATAGTGCACTTTACATTTCAAAGAAATCTCAAAGTGCTACAGCGTAATTAAAAATAACTAGTTTTTCTCTTCACTAAAAAGGCTCATGATGTCTGCAGCAAAGAATGTGTAGGTTTCATAATTAATAAGAGTAATGATCTGAATGTTTCAGCTAGAAGCTGCATTGCTTTGGTTCAGTGGTTTCTGAAGTTAGAAAGTATGAACACTTGTCTATATGTCTGATTTTGTTCAGGACTGAGCGACAGTGGGCAGATCTGGCTGTATCTTTGTCACTGCTCTCCATGTGTGAGCGAGGCTTTAAGAAGCTGCAGGAGTGCTGGGAGTGTTATAGTGATAAACTTACAGAGGATGCAGTTTACCAACCTCTGCTGTCCATCTTGGCCAAACTCCGCCGCAGAGCTAAGCCGCAGTTTAAGGTGTGGTAGACTACACACACTGATGTAGGCATATTCAAAAATGGGTAAATGTGGTTTGAGCAGAGTCTGACGTTTAGAGTTTGGCAGGTTCGTATGCACTGTTTTCTGTGGCCAGTTCACAATTCCAGCTTTTATTTCTTTCCTCTGTTGGCACAGGCTCAAGTAGAGGAGTTTGAGAAGAAGTTAACAGCAGTGCATACAAAAGGTTTGGAAAATGTGGAAAATGAGGAAAGGGAGCAGCAGCTGGAGGAGCAGAAAAACACTCCTGTGCCCAAGAGTGCTCGCAGACCAACACGAGGTAACACGACTCATTGCTGTCTCTGAAAATTATTTCTTTCACACAATCTCTGCGCCTGATTTTTTTTTTTTTTTTTTTTTTTTTTTTTTTTTTTTTTTTTTTTTTGTTTTTTTTTTT
>JAOVVH010000029.1:9698511-9715515 GCA_028566435.1 Scorpiodoras heckelii | reverse complement strand
AACAAAGTATGTAGAGAAACAGATGAACTACAGTCTGTAATTATAGAACTACAAAGTGCAGCTATATGGTAAGTGGAGCTGACAATGAATGTAGAGAAAAGGAGGTGGTCATAAGGTTATGCCTGATCTGTGTATATGTTCTTGTTAAACATCCCATTCCAAAGCCATATGCATTAATATAGAGTTGGCACCCCTCTGCTGTTTTAACAGCCTTCATTCTTCCATAAAGGATTTCTGGGATTTGTGCCCATTCAGGCGAAACCACATGAATACTAAAGCATGAATATCAAACAGAATAGAAATCAGATTGGTGAGCTGAGTGGAATTGTTGAAAATTCAATTTAGAAACGTTTAGCAAAATTTATTGTTTAAGTTAGCAAACTTGGTCCAGGCCTGAGTGAGCACCATTATTTGTGTTAACAGTAAGCTGATGTATCTCTTTTCTGTCTCACAGGAGCAGCTGGTGAGGACGAAGTTGTCTCCCAACCCGTCCGCTGTGTTCCAGAGTGGATCACGAATCTTCAACATATGACCCAGTGGACCAGTCAACCCAGAAAACAAATTGAAACAATGCACACAAAGCTCACTGAGCTTATAGGGAACATTTCAAAAGCTGCAGCAGCAACCTTTAACAGGCTGAGTCGACAATGTTGCTGAAGGTTTAAGCGATAGGCTGAACCAAGGCTGTTTGTCCAAACCATTCCATAGTGCTGCATGGGTAGAAATGATGGAGGAATGTAGGGCTAACTCCACTTAGTGTGAAATCTATGCAAGAGAATTAATTTCTGAAATAATGTCTGTTTCATGCAAGTCTCTAGTATTTTGATTTACAGTGCCCTCCATAATTATTGGCACCCTTCATAAAAATGAACAATTTTTTTTTCTGTAGCTATATTGAGCTTAAGCATACAGGCACATTCTTTAGTTTTATTTAAAGTCTTTTTTTGTAACATCTAACAGTTTTAAGTAGTGCATTTTTTTCTAAAAAAAATGTCATTTTAAACCACAGCATGTGATCAGCACACTTAATATTTTTTGATGCTTTACCTGGAGATTATAACAGCACTGAGTATTATGCTGTAATGTTTTACAATGTCCATGCAGAATGTTTTAAGCTGCTTTAAACCTTTAAGATGGTTTTTGCATCAACTAACCTCTTCAGTTCAGACCAGAGGTTTCCATTAGCCTTCAAATCCAGAGACTAAAGTTTCTTTAAGGGTTTTTTCAAATAATATTTTGGTTGCTTAGTGCTTATTTTTTAATCATCTTGTCAGAAGCCCTGAGTATGGCCAACTTCCTGGCAGAGACAACCAGGCTTTATGATCAAATATCCTGTTCAGTCTTCACAAGAGCCCCTGAACCGCCAGCAACAAGACAGCCTTCAAGCATATTTGACAGACTTTTTTTTTTTTTTTTTACAGGTGTATGCCTGTATGCAGGTCCCTTTTGTCATTAGCAACATGATGATGAACAAAAAGTCTGATTTTGGTTTTCTCTGAAACAAATTATGCCAGTTGTAAAGCTAATAGCTTCAGACTCAGACTCTTTTATGGTCCTAATTCAGCTTAGTGGTTCTTTAAGTGTATTACCTAATTTGTGCAAGTCAACAATCATCTGTTTCTTTTGTATTTAAAGTTCTTTGGCTTTTTGCATGGTAATGAATTGCAAAGGGAGTTAATACTGTACATTTTTCAAGAATTGCAAATCTTGACATAATTTTGGCACATATGAGAAAGTATTATTATTTATATAATCCTAATGAGATTGAGATTTGATAATGTGATCATTTCTGTTATTGTATGTAAAGTCTATAAAAAAAATGCTTATTTTTATGATGGGTGCCAATAATTACAGTAGGCACTATAACAGGGAGAGACATTGTCGCTGTAAGAAGGACTGAATTTATGCTGTATCATCATGTACTAGGGGAACACAAATATGCATGTTTCAATAATTTAACATTTTTATGACAAGTGTTTGACAACTGGCTGCTTTTTAGTATGTGTGTAGCAATTAGGCTGGAAAGCTGTCTTTTGAATATGTAAGTTAATCTTTATTTCCTTGTAGAGCCAATTATTTGCAGAAGAAGTCTGACGCCTCCCTTCAAACCCTGCTAAACCATTTATCTATTGAAAATTTACTCATTATTTAATGATATTTTTAGCAACTGATCAAATCAGAACCAATGTTAATTTATTTTGTTAATTAGTTCTTGATAAAATTAAAAAGTGCAGTGTACTATTCTGAAATAAAATCTATAATATTACTAAATTTGTGCTTTAATAAATTCACTCATTGTTGGTGTACTAGAAAGAAAGAGACAGAAATGGCAGGTTTTGTGTGTAATGCGTGTTACCCAAGAACATCTCTTCCCTGCAGTTAAAGCACTGACTCACAGAGAAGAACAGAACCACTGTCTTTGAATCCCTCTTCTTCACTCTAAAGGTAATAATTTGGCCTGACAAACACAAGAATTGCTAAAAGAAACAGAAATTAAATGGGTTAATTGGTTAGGCTGTACATAATGTTGATAAGACATTCATAAATTGAATGTCAGTAAATATTAGTTAAGAACTGAACCCAAACCTGCAAATACTGACATGACTGAACTCCTACTCATGCAACTTTTAAGGAAGAAACCAGAAAGCAAACCTCCTGCACTCGTGCAACCATATTAGGTCCCTCTATTGTTCTCCCTTTCTTTGGTCAGAGTGAGAGAAACTGATGATACGACTCCATCGCTCACACAAGAGAATATACGGGGAGAGAGAGACACTAAGCACACAACACTAACACATTGTATACAGTATCTCAGACAGAAAACATTTAGTGGCATATCTACCATTTTAATACAAGAATAGTCATTATTTTAGTTACATTACAAGGCAAAATATAATTGGTCATGTACGTCTACAATACATTAAGATTGGTTAAACAGGTAATGACTGTTTAGTTAAGTCTGTTCGTGCACAGAGCATGTGCATACACACAAACATACAATGGTCACAGAGCAAACTAACCTTGGCACCCACACACTCAAATAATTAGACATACATTTACATTTACGGATACACAGATACACTGGACAGACACATTGCTGGTTCATTACTTCTACATTGCTCACAATGTAGAAAATGATATAGTCAAGTGCAAACTCTAAACAAAAAAAAAAGAAAAAAAAAAAGAGAAGAAATGTGAGTGTATCCTGCAACAAGAAACAAACAGCAAACCTGAAAAGACCCAAAGGCAACAAGTCTACATTTTGCCATGATCTACGCAGTGTATACACCTGATCTGAAGAAGGTGGTGTCTGACATGTAGCAGAGTTTATAACAGATGTGTCAAGAAGAATGAGCAAAGTTTAGAACAGAACTTTAGAGCGGACAGCAAGAGTGGTGGGATAAATATTACAACTAAGACGATCCAAAAGCCGGTTAGAGGACACAAGAGATTGGAGGTAGTTTTAAAGGCAGGTGGGTACGAAGGTTCTTACAAAATATTTTTTCATCACATTCAGAAAGAGAGCTGCAAAGTTCTGTATTGAGATCATATTCAGTTTTTTACTTCATTTTTCGCTTTATTTTGTCCTAAAGCTATGCAAATTTGCACGCCACTGTATCAGATGTTCAACAACCCTAATGATGACGTTTAACAGCTAAGACTCAAATGCTATTTACGCTAACAGAAATGGAATGAGAGCCAAGAGAAATCACCAGGCAAGTCTTGAGTCCATTAATTGTCATATTAGTTGTATAACAATTTTTGGTTACATTTTTTCCTATGAACACTGCATTTTCCCTAAATTCATCAACACCTGCAGGAATGAGCCCTCTGGACCCAGAATCGTTCCTTCTGATCACATAACTGTTAATCCATACTGGTTTTAGAAAGACAACTGCTGCACAATTTAGCTTTGTTCCACCTCCAGTATAGCTGTTTCAGCTAAAGCATGGCTTTGTAACCAACAAGTAACTCACAAGTTTGATAAGGTGTTATAAACTGATAAGCACACTAAACCATATAATGCAGAGATACACTAGAACTGAGTGTTAGAGAGGCTTGGGTATACAGTGACTTAAAAGCACCTGAATATTAAGAGCACCAACCATCTTCATAACAAAACAAATGCTCCAGCAAATGTTACAAAACACATTTTCACAAAACTGGAATTTTGTCTCCATTGTGTATATCATCAGCTCACAAACACACATCCTGCAATGTCTTAGTCTAAAGATGGTTAAGACTGTATAGACCACAACAAAAACACAAAATGCACACCTAATGGGCATTCTTCCACATACACACATTCTAAAGTCAAGCTGTTTGCAGAGTGCTCAGAAAAGAAACAGTGTACGGTTGAGACTTCACAACACACCATGTGATTACTGGACTTTCCTGCTTAAATGTTTGGGTTTCCTACAACAACAGTAACCTATAAAGAGTAAGACCAGTGAATACATCAGTACATCAGTGATACTGCAACCATAACCATCCTGTATCACTAGTATTGCTATTATGCAGTCTCGACTCAAAAACGCACTAAAACAGTCCGTATAGAAAACAGTGAGATGAAGAGGAGTTAAAAATAACTCACATAGACATACACAGCAAGCCCACAGCGTGTACATCGAGTACATCTGTTTTTCCCCCTCCATGTATATAGGTGCTTGTGTAGATCTAAAGGCCTGACAAGCAGAGAAACAGTCATGTAGGACCAGGTGAAATACAGAGCTGTGATAGTGTTACCATGTGCCATACAGTTCTGACTGTAATGCTCTCATAATGATGGAAGCCAAACTAAATACTGAAACATAAACAGAGACAGATGGTATGAACAGGTCCAGACATTAAATATATGAAGGTGTTATACATGACAGAGATGTCCATGTGCTGATAACGGTTGTTCTGATGTTAAACCATCAGAGGATTCAACACGACATCCAAACAGCTCTTCGGTTTGTACCTCTGCTATAAATGTGACGACAGTGTCTGAGAGGTCAGTCTCTGTACATTCATTGCTGAAATGTTACAGAAGGCATGTCAGCAATCTGTGCATGTGTATGTGAGTTTATTATGGCAGCTCTGACAGTCAAATTCCACTTTCAGTCTGCATGGCCACCATCCTTCAGTAAGAAGCCCATGTACCTATCAACCAGAGAAAAAGCACAGATTTAATCTTCAAACAGATTTATCTTCAACTAAACTAAGCAAATCGGTGTGCTGCTCCAAGTATATACTAACTGCTGTTATAATATAAGACTACAGTATTTACAAACCACGGACAGACATTAAACCAGATTTCTTCACTACATTCACCATTATTATTTAAAAGCCACATTAGCATGTCTGTCCCACTTCCACAAGAAGCTGTGAAGTAATAAAACAGGGTAGGCTGTTGTACCTGTTAGTAAGGAAATCGCAGGTGGGTATCGAGCTGACAGCCTGGTGTACATTCATTGTTGAGATTTCTCTAGGAACTCTGAAAGAGAAGGAAAAGTAAAGAGAAAGGAATTGGTGAGAACAAGACAGAAAGTTTGATTCATGTCCATTGGATACATGTTATGAAATCACAAAATAAGTGGGTTCTTAAAATTCAGAAATTCAGATATTTATTTCAGACTTTTTTGTTTTGTATATATTTATTCCCTATTAATTGGTTAGTGAGATGGTATGAAAATACATAATTAAAATGTTTATTTAAACAGATTCCTTTACAGAATGTTAATCACTTAATACTACTAGAGAACTCTTAACTAGGCTTAATTAAATAGAAGCAAACTAAAATTTAATTGACAAAATGGATTCAATTATAAATTATTTGGTCTATGCTATGAAGCATGCACTGCATCACTTCATTCAGACTGAAAGGCATTTGATGGAAAATGGTAGAGAATATCACAGCAGAGAAAATAATACAACTTCTAAAGTATGGGAACACTACTTATACTGTACTGTGCAAAAGGTGCAGGCAAAGAAATGTTATAAAGCAAAGATGCCTTCAAAAAGGATGTAAATGAAACATTTTACATTAACATACTATAAAGCAATAAATAAAGCAAACAGTAATAAACTAAACAGTAGTAACCCGAATAGACAATTTTTGGTGTGACAACCCTTTGATTTTTTGGGGAAAAAAACAACAATAAGCTTGTCATCTTTCATTCATGGCCCATGTGAGAAACAGTTGAAACCTGGGCTGAACCATGCTTGTTAACTCTTGTTATTCTTTCACTCTACCTTTACAAATTTATGGTCATATTTAAAAAATCATCTTGTACCACTTTGGTCAAAAAGTCCATATGGTCCGTATGGTTATTAGTACACCAATGGTTCACCAGCGGTTCATTTTGGTTCATGCTTTTTAACAACAAATGCATTCTTCACAGGTGAAACCCAGGGCTCAAACCAAGAACAGACACTCAGAGAAATTAATTATTAAATAATCAATCTAACAAGAAGAAGGCAACAAGAAGAACTTGTCATTGATATGCTACAATATTTTTAATCACTTAAAAATGGGTAGGCTTCAACAAAAGCAAATTCTGATTTCTGATCTTTTCATATTCATCTTTTGATCTCAAACCCAAAAGTCTTCAGTGTATAGCATCAAAAGTAATGGCCTTGTCAACCCAATCATTTTGGAGGGGACTGTATATGTCCTTTCTAATAGCCCATCCCAGATTCAGTCCCCTTTTGCTGTTATAATAACCTCCACTCTTCTGGGAAGGATTTGCCCATTTAACCACAGGAGCATTAGCAAGGTCAAGCACTGATGTCAGGCGAGGAGGCCTGGGGTGCAGTCAGCATTCCAAATCATCGTAAAGGCATTCAGTGGGGTTGGGATCAGGGATCTCTGTAGGCTACTCAAGGTCTTCCACTCCATTATTGGCAAACCATGTCTTCATGGAGCTTCCTTTGTGCACCGGGGCATTGTTATCGTGGAACAGGTTTGGGCCTCTTAGTTCCAGTAAAAGGAACTCTTAATGTGACAGAACACAAAGACATCCTATACATCCTATAAGTTGTGTGCTTCCAACCTATTTGGGGAATTATGGGTGTTATGGTCAGGTGTCCACCTCTGACCATACAGTGAAATTATGAACAGTGACACAGGCCCAAAAATTGTTTGACCTCCTTGACTACCTCAGAATGTTAAAACCTTGTGCTATATTCATGGCCCATTAGATACAGGAAAAAAAGTACTAATGTAGTTCATAAAGAAGTGTAAGAAAATAAGAATGGACAGGTGAATAAATGCAATTATATTTGATGATGCTTGGATTGATGAATACACAAGATGAGTATTACAAGGGTGCACATACCTGTTTTGAGGTGCCTTCCCATAGGCATTTGCTAGTGATTCTCTCAGTATCTCACTGGCAAACTGTTGTGTAGCCTAGAAACAAACAGTTTTAAACAAATTATAAAAACTCAGCCCAAGGTACCCGAGTGAAGGTCACATACTGTTCATTATTAAGCAAGTCCTTGGTGGAGAGGACACAAAGTCACCGGGTACATCGTGGTCAAGTGTATTTGGAGTGTGGATGCGGATGGAAACAGGCAAACTCACGAGTTCAAGTTTAGACGGTGGCCAAAAGTTTATTTACACAACAAAACTTCCAAAACAAACAAAGAAAAACTTAATAATAAATAAACAAAAAGTTGCCCAAAAGGGTACCTGACTAAGTTACAATACAGGCATTTTTATAGCTCCAGCTCACCAAACTATGGAGCTATTACTCAGACTAACCAAAAAACCTTCGGCTCCCTCAGCATGTGGTGAGTTACTCAAGTCAGTCTTTTCCCCCATAATACTGGTTCCTTGCCTATCTTATAGGAAAGGCCCCACCACAGGACTAAACCACTGTCCTCTTCAAATAGGCTAACCTATGTTTGTGAAGTTTTACTCGGGAAAAAAAACTATGAAATACATCATAAAAGTTTCACAGAAAGGTTGATTAAATGGGTTTAGTTCTGGAGCCAATAAGCCAAAAGTTTTAAGCACTGATCAAATAAAAGTGTTGAGTTAAAAAAAAAACATTTTGTGAGGAATAACAGCCAATTGCTTGCTCATTTTAAGAGGCCTTTCATGGTGAATAACACACTATTGATATAGTTGTTTAAAAACACAAAAGTATGATTTATCCGATTACTCAATGAAAAAAATCAACAGAATACTCGATTACAAAAATATTCGATAGTTGCAGCCCTGTTTAGAACCTTGGTCATAAGTAAAACATAATTCATAGGAAATCTCCAAGTAACTGACTTTGGCCTGCCACACACTGCTCTGCAAAACCATGTCTGTGTCATTACACTAATAAATGTGGATTTGTTAACTAATGAGACAAATGAGACTATCACCTTTTTTTAAGAATCCAGACACAATGAAAATTTAACTTTTTATTTTTAAGACATAAATATTTTATAAAATAAAATATTAAATATAATAAAAATAAAATATTTAAATATTTTATTAAATTAGTATTTTGCATCAACACTTAATAAAACGTTCTTAAATTGCATTATAATAAATTCACAAATTTTTAACATGCCTTGCAAAAAGAAACGTTTAAAAATAATGACTGTGAGAATGACAAGTGAAATACACTGACGTTGTAGACATGCTCAACATTACACAACATGGGGGCGCTGTTGCGCATCCAAGATGTAAGACGCAATTCTGCCTGGTTCCGCGAAAATGTGGCTTTTTTTCACTTTTAATACAGTTATTCCGATGTTATAAATTGAACAGTACGTTCATAACAAGGGCTAGACTCTTAATCGGCACTCTTGTGGTTGACTGACTATAATGACGACGACACGACCTAAAGAAGATCCGAAGCGTATAGGCCGCGTCAAAGCTACGGCTAGCCATGTGGGATCCACAACGCCGCCGAGAGCTGACATAGAAGACTGTCAGAGCAAAGAACTCCGTTCAGTCCTACCGAGAGATATGCTTGAGACAATGAAAAACGATATTTGCGGTCGAATTGATACATTGACATCCAACTTGCGGAAAGAGATAGCCTCGGTCAGGCTGGAGCTCAAAACTGTTACTGAACCTTTGCAACAAACAGTTACCACTCATAGCCGCACCATACAAGACATTGAACAAGCATGCTCTGGACATAGCGATAAGTTAACGGAGCTTGAGTCTACCGTACAATCACTTAATGCTCAAATAAAGTCACTCTCGGAGAAATGTGAAGGGTCGGTCGAGAAGAAATAACATCCGTTCAGTTGGTTTACCGGAGAGCATCGAGGGACCGAAGCCTACGAACTTTGTGGCACAACTGTTGAAAGAAGTGCTCGGGCTGGATGAACTGCCGCTCCTCAACCGTGCCCAGCGCCCTCTCCAATATAAACCCAGAGAGGGGCAAGAACCGAGGCCCATGATTATCAGAGTACATTACTTTCAAACAAGAATTTACGCCGAGCTGGTGAACTCTCCAAGGGCACTCATCTGCTATACAGACGGAAGAAATTCTTCATTTTTCCTGACTTCACTACAGCTGTTGCTAAGAAACGTGCATCTTTCGATGAGGTCAAGCACCAACTACATTCGTGTCCAGGAGTAAAGTTCGGCCTGGTGTTCCCTGCAATACTGAGGATTACCCTGCCCAGTGGTGTTACACACAAATTCGATAACCCAGCGGAGGCCCTCAACTTTGTCCAAACCAATGTGAAGAGAGCCGCTTCACCTGCAGCCAAGACTTGAATGACAGTGATGCGGCATGACAGCTGCTATAAGACTGCGGAAGAGCTGTCCTTTTTTTGCCTCAGGTGCAATTGCCCGAGATCAGGGGCTCTCTTTCATTGTTCCACGTTGTTGGAATATTTGTGCTTCTGGCTTACCTAATATGAGACAGTTCAGTTAATACTCGCCTTGTTTTTCTTTCCCCCTTTTTATACTGTTGTTTATATTGAAGAAAAATTATGCAAACTGTAAAGACTTGAATATTTCTATCACCTTTTTTTCGGACCAGAATTTTTGAGTTACACTACGTTAGTCTCGTTAAGGGAAACTATTGTGGGTGGGAGGTTTGCAGACATCTAGTTAGGAGGATGTTACTGCGGCATAAGGTTGGGGGTTGGGACCAGCCAGTGTGCAAAATGTTATATCAGTTTGACATTAGTTTAATTTTCTTTTTCTTTCTTTTTCTTCTTAACATGCATTTGTTGTTTTCTTTTATGGATGGAGCTCTCATTATAACATTTATATCTACATATACTGTTAAACAGTTATGAGTCAATCTGGACAGACTCAGTTGGTGGGAGGTATGATTACATTTACTAGTTGGAATAGCAGAGGTATCAATAACCCAATTAAATGCAGTACAGTTCTTAATCATCTTGGGCGCCAGAACACACAGATAGTTTTCCTTCAGGAAACCCACTTAAAGATATCTGATCACAATAAGTTGCGGAAGAGATGGACAGGTCAGATGTTCCATTCAATGTTTCAAGCTAGATTACGTGGGGTAGCAATTTTGATTCATAAGTCAGTTAATTTTCTCTGCTCGGCTGTTATTCCTGATAATAATGGCAGATATGTTGTCACTGGTAACCTATGCAACACTTCAGTTATTTTAGTTAATGTTTATGGACCCAACTGGGACAATGCAGAGTTTTTTCGCTCATTACTTCAGAAGATCCCTGATATGACCTCTCACATTCTCATAATGGGAGGAGACTTTAACTGCTGGCTTGATCCTGAATTAGACCGTTCTTCTAAAATAACATGACCACAGTTAAAATCTGCTAAAGCAGTGGTGCCCAATCTTATCCACAAAGGGCCGGTGTGGGTGCAGGTTTTCTTTCCAACCAAGCAGAAGACACACACTACTGAAAGACAAGAGCCACTGATTAGATCCGTTGATTAAAAGCAGGTGGAATGAGTAGTGGCTTCTGCTTGGTTGGAAAGAAAACCCGCACCCACACCGGCCCTTTGTGGATAAGATTGGGCACCACTGTGCTAAAGTGATCCAGTCATTTCTAGAGAATTTCAGTATTTCGGATCCTTGGCGTATACTGAACCCTTCTGGCAAACAATATTCTTTTTTTTTCCCCAAACGTCCATCACACTTACACTCGTATTGATTATTTTTTGTTAGACAACAGACTTCTCTCATCTATCTGATCTTGCAATTATAATCCAATTGTGATTTCTGATCACGCTGTTGTCAATGTATCGATACATTTTGCAAGTTACCATAAAGCTCGTCCTCCGTGGTGTCTGGATGTTCGCATGTTGTCTAACCAAGACTTTGTCAAATTCATCTCTCATCGAATAGACTATTATTTAGACACTAATAAAAGTCCAGAGGTTTGTGGGAGGCTTTAAAGGCATTTCTAGGGGGGGAAATTATTTCATATGTCAGCTATGAAAAGAAACTTCGCAACAGTAGATTAAATGAGATCGATCAGCAGATGATTCGGCTTGACAACATTTACGCCACATCACCAACTCCCCAGATTTATAAAGAACGTCTTCGCTTGCAGTCTGAATACGACATACTTTGTACTAAGCAAAATGAACAGTGCCTACTTAAGTCTAAGAGTGCCTTTTATGAGAGTGGAGATAAGACAGGTAAGCTTATTGGCCAACCAAATTCGGTGAAGTTCCTCTATGCGTTATATCTCTCAAATTCAGACAACCATAGGAATCACTAGTGATCAGCAAAAAATAAATGACCAGTTCAAGGAGTTTTATGTTTCTTTATATAGCTCAGACCAGATGGTGGATCAAATAGCACTTGAAAGGTTTTTTGACACTCTGGATATTCTTAATACTCTAATCTTGCTGAAGAATTGGAAGAACCAATCAATCTGGAGGAACTTACACAGGCTATTTTTGCTATGCAGTCTGGTAAATGCCCTGGGCCTGACGGCTACCCAACAGAATTTTAAAAAGTTTACTGACAAACTAATCCCTATTTTAAGCGATATGTTTAATGAATCTTTCAGCAAGTCAAACCTCCCACCAACATTAAATCAGGCGTCTATTTCATTAATCCTCAAGAAAGGTAAAGACCCTTTAGATTGCTCTTCATACCGTCCAATAAGTTTATTGAATGTAGATATGAAGCTGCTATCTAAACTCTTAGCATTACGAATGGAAAATATTCTGCCGTCCATTATCTCACCTGATCAGACTGGTTTATTAAAAATCGACAAGCCTTCTTTAACATTAGGAGATTGTTCAATGTTATATATGGTCCTCCATCATCTTCGACCTCTGAGGCCATTATTTCACTTGATGCAGAGAAGGCCTTTGATTGGGTGGAGTGGCCTTATTTATTTTATACCATGAAAAAATTTGGGTTTAATGAAACATTTATCTCATGGGTGAAATTACTCTATGCTTCCCCAGTAGCTTCTGTGAGGACAAATAATGTTTTCTCCTCATACTTCCCACTTCGTCGTTCTACTCATCAGGGCTGTCCATTAAGCCCTCTTCAAAACCCACAATTAATGGGGATATCTAGACACGGTATTGAACATAATGTGTCTCTTTATGCAGATGACTTGCTACTTTTTATTTCTGAGTTGTCAATTTCTGTTAATACAGCTCTTTCCCTGTTTAATACATTTGGCCAACTTTCAGGTTATAAATTAAATCTCGATAAGAGTGAATTAATTCCTTTAAATGCAGCAGCCTATGAGTGTCCATTACATGACTTCTCTTTTAAGATATCCAAGTGTAGTTTTACTTATCTTGGGATAAACGTACCAGTTGAATGCGGCGATTTATTTAATTTGAATTATGCCCCCTTGATGAATCGAGTACAGAAGGACCTAGAACGCTGGAAACCTCTACCACTATCATTAGTTGCTCGAATCAATATGATCAAGATGAACACTGTGCCTAAATTTATTTATTTGTTTCAGTGTATACCAATTTTTCTTCCCCAATTCTTTTTTGGGAAACTGGATTCCTTCATTTTAGACTTTATTTGGAAAAGTTGCCAGAATAAGGAGAGACACACTTCAGAGACATAAGGAGAGAGGAGGATTAGGACTACCAAATTTTAAATTCTATTATTGGGCTGCCCATGTTAGAATTATCCAGTACTGGATTATTTTCGAAGGACACACCCCTTCCTGGGTGACAATGGAGACAACTTCTACCCTCTCCAGCTCGCTAGCTGCATTAGCTCATGCACCAATTAATCAATCGTTCAAGAGTTATGCTAAAAATATTATAGTGAATTCAATGCTGAGGGTTTGGAGGCAGTTTAGACGTTACTTTGGACTACAGACTTATCCTCTCTCAGCTCCGATAACAAACAACCACATTTTCCTTTCCTCGTTAATGGATGTGGCAAGACCACAATATTAAATCCTTTAAGGATTTATACATAGAGAATTTATTTGCCTCCTTTCAACAACTCTCTGAAAAGTTTTTACTTCCCAGGGCTCACTTCTTTAGATACTTGCAGATTCTAAGCTTTGTGAGGGATACTTGTCCATCCTTCCCGAGTCTACCAGAGTCTGGCATTTTGGATGATTTCCTATCTCCACCTCAGACTATGAAAAGGCTAATTTCTCTCCTTTACAATAAAATAGATTTAATGAATTCTTCCTCGCTGGACAAAATTAAAAAGTTATGGGAGGAAGATATAGTAGAAACGATTTCAGATGAGCTTTGGGAAAAAATTCTGCATCATGTAAATTCTTCTTCTATCTGTGCTCGGCATGGATTAATCCAGTGCAAAATTCTACATCGTACACATATAACGAAGCTCAGACTTTCCAAAATGTATGAAGATACGGATCCAACATGTGATAGATGTCGGAAAGCCCCTGCATCTTTGATTCATATGTTTTGGCAATGTACAGCTCTACACGATTATTGGTGTGATATTTTCAGCACGATTTCAGATATTGTCCAGATGCACATTAGACCGGCTCTAATTACAGATATTTTTGGTGTCCTACCTGTTGACATTTCGCTTCCAAGATTTATGTTGGACTTTATCAGCTTTGTTACTCTACTAGCTAGACGTATTATCCTGTTTAAGTGGAAGTCACCTGTTCCTCCCACATACCATGGATGGATTAGAGATTTTTTTTTATATATTAAATTGGAAAAAATTAGATGTACGTTAAGAAGCTCCACCAACAACTTTAACGAACTGTGGGATCATTTTTTGGTCTATGCTGAGCATTTGTTATTTCCTGTTATCCCAGAGTAAAGTAAAATACTTTTTTTTAAACTTGTTTTTTTTTTTTTTCACTTGTTTTATTTGTGTTTATGTGTGGATATACAGATGTACGTGTGTATTCATTTTGGTCACTTGGCTTGGTTCTGATGGGTTAAATCACTAGTTCCTGAATGTTCAGAATGTTCTTGTTCATTTCTTGTGAAATGTCAATAAACAAATATTTGAAAGAACATTACACAACATAAAATAAAAATGGAAGCACATCCAAGGCCATTATCGCAAAAATATGTACCTTGAGAATCATGGCTTCCACTACTGGAGCAAAGACATTCCTCTGGACTTCAGCTGGCTGGAAACTCACACCAATCTGAGCGAGAGAGAGAAATGAGTTAAATGAAATCTCCTACAGATGTAATAACAACAGAAAAGACTGATCTAGTGATTGTTTGAAAGAAAAATCACCTGCTCTGCTGTGTCTCTGATGAACTGGGAGGATGGACATAACCCCAGGAAATATTTGGGCTCCTCCTCTGCCTCCTCTTGTTCTTGCTTGACCTTGACCCTGCTTCTGCAGACCTCACTGACAGCAATGATGTCGACAGGCTCGGTATCTTCCTCTTCTGGCTCAGTCTTCAAAATTCTCTGCAACTGCTCAAGACGCTGACACAGTTCCTCACCATCTGTCAGAGTAGATGGACACTCTATATATATATACACACACACACACACACACACACACACACACACACACACACACACACACACACACACACACGCACCAGAGTTGTTATAAATTTTATAAAGTTAAATAGATATGTTATTGTTAGATTTACACTTAGCAATCTCTTTATTAATAAGAGACAAAGTTGAGACTACACAGTTTATAACAATACAAAGTGTTCATTACTCTAGCCGTTATTTTGTAATTGGGATTATTTTACTTCAATGCACAAAGTTGTTATAATGACAGCATAGAGTATTCAAATGATCAAAACTGATTTCAGTGTGCTCAGCATTAATGTTATGACCACAGCTTGTACTTTTATTTTATAGCAAGTTTAAGCTGAACTTTTATATGTATATTTACAATATTTTCAGCAGAAAGTTTAAACATGGAGGACTCAATACATTAAAATGAATTTGGGTTCCATCACAGATACACAGACGCGCACACAAAACTGTCATGCACACAAGAAGAGAGACATGTGTTCAGATATGTGTTGAAAATAAAAAAAGGTCATGTGTAATAGGGGAAATGGTTTTTTGAGGATCAGCATAATCTTTAAAGCCCTACAAATTAATCTGTGTCTGTGCAGAAACGGATTTACAGACATGCACAGGCACTGGGCTGCACAACTACACAGCATTCAAAAAGCCTCTGCAATTATTTAATGAACAAAGTTCAGGATAATGCTCTCCATTTAGCAGAACAGCAACTGCCTTGCAATCAAGCATTGCCCTTTGCAAAATAACCATCATAATCACATTTAATGAGTTTCTTCACTATAAGCACTGAGACTGGTCAAGCCCAGATGTTCTCATCGGGAGCGCTGTGCCACTTAACATATCAGTGTTGAGCTACACCTTGAAATAAAAAGGGAAAACAAAAGTGCAACAAGGGCTAAAAGGGCCATTCCATCATATCAGTCTTCACACTGTAGCCACTACACACAAGTCTTAGGACTCTGCATTAAACAGGCATATAGAGTGCTAAATTATGTCTGTTTCAGCAAAATGTTCTCCAAAACATCCATAATGTACAGAAGGACATTACCATGCCACATTGTTTTGATTCAAAAGGCTAGCTTGATGCCTCTTACCTCTCCTATTTTTTTTTGCAATTTTCATGCTTTTCCAAAAAGAACATACACAAAGGTTAAAGCTGCATCAGAACAAATGTACACAAAGGTTTTAAATGTTAAATAACAAGATTCAAATTATTGTCAGGAGATCTTAATTTTAAATCCTGACCATGTTTTAGCCATCTGTGTCCGGGAGTTAAGAGAGCAAAACTGGACCTGCTGAAAAGTCGATCAGAACTGCACTAGCCAATCACAAAATTCTCTAATCTAATTTTAGCTCATTCTGTAAGCGCTCTGATGCGTCTCTCCAAGCTCCTTTACCTGCCCTATGACATGAGCAGCAGTTCAAGCATTTCGTGATTCAACAGCTTTATGTCTCACAGGTAGCACAATTTTCACTCTGCCCGGTATTTAGCTGTCACAGTTAGTGAGTGTGAACTGAGATCATATGAAGGGATTTCATTACTATTTTAAAATACAAGTTAGTTGAAAAAGTATAATGAGCACAATTACTGAATACATTATCAGAATCCTTGTCAATCACATAAAATGAGGCATCATAACTGTGTGTTCTAAATATGAAATCACACACACACACACACCTGGCTCACTGTCAATCTGTGTGAGAATGTCTTCTATGGAGTCCTCCACTATGCGCTGGGGTTCAGGGTCAGGGGGTGTGTAACCACGGAGGCGGCACCACTGCACCACCTCCCTGGTTTTAGGGGGGCTGAGGGCCTGCAGTCGTGGGTTCCGGTCTAAAATATCCTGAACCAGACGCTTCACTGCAACTGCCCTCTGGAGCTACACACACATGCACAAAGGAAGGAGAAGGCAAGAGTGAGCACAGATTTGACATTATGCTGACCTGAAACATTAAAGTGCAATGTCATGTCTCAGAAGCTGAGAAAAAAAGCTAGATGATCTCTCACACACACACACACACACACACAAACACACACACACACACACAAAATACCTCTGCGGCTCTGCGTTTTCCAATGTTCCAGGAATAGTACTGCTCCACAGAG
>JAOVVH010000029.1:9628063-9639488 GCA_028566435.1 Scorpiodoras heckelii | reverse complement strand
TAAAATACATTTAAGTTTGTGTTTGTAAGGTGACAAAATGTGAAAAAGTTCAAGGAGTATGAATACTTTTGCAAGCCACTGTATAATATAAATGGAAATCAGCAGAAGTAAAATATGATATGTGGAGTTGCAGTAGTACTAGAAGTACTATTGGAGTGGCTGTTTTGTTAGCTCTTAAAGTAATACTTAGCATTTTTTTGTGAAAGCATTATATCCATCAGTGTATACTGACTGAATACACGTAGTCTATTTTGAAATAAACTCATATGCATTCTGTAACAGTTAACTGGGGTTTACAATTGACAAATGGCTCTGTTTTAAAAGATATTATTGATAACTGTGTTCATAAAGACAGACAGATTTACGTGTACTACATGTTGAAGCAGGCAAATAAAGCCTCACAATGCTTACAGTAGAATGCAGATTGCAGCGGCTGAGGTAAAATTCCAGTCATTCTCCTTATCTGAATCACTGAATTGCTCTGCCACAACTCTTTGGCATTCCATGCCTTGCATTTCCACTGAAATACAGATATTCCAAGCTTAGACTTACTGAATAACTCACATGGGTTTATAACAATTACATATTGCCTAATGCATGAATGAACAATAGGTGAGCATTAATTAGAACTGGACTTAAACCTCTTTCAAAGAAGACTTTGAGAGCAGAAATATAGGGGCAATACCATAAGATGCACACCAGTCATCAGCATGAAGAACCACAAAGCCAGATTGGAATTCACAAAGAAATACAGAGATGAGCCACAATTCCTGAAACTATAATTAACCAAGATTAACTAAGTAATTTAAGGCCAAAGTGTGGAGAAGGAAAGTGAAGTGAGGTTGAACCACTGACCTATTGTGCTTGCACATTGGGAATTTGACCTCTGCATTTATCCCATCCACGCAGTGAAACACACATATACACGCATGCTAGTGAGGTCGGAGGAGGTCAACCCTATCCACTGTGCCTGGATGTCAGTTGGAGGTTGGGTGCCTTGCTCAATGGCACTTTAGGCATATCAATGTCGGTTATGGAAATTGAACCAGCGACCTTCTGGTCACAACGCTGGTTCCTGAACCACAAGCCCACAGCTGCCCCCAAAGCAGAAAGGATTTGCTCATGATCCAAAACATACAACATCAGTCAAGCACAGTCGAGGTAGTGTCATGGCTTGGACTTGCATGGCTGCTTCTAGAACGGGCTCACTAACCTTTATTGATGACGTAACTCATAAAGGTAGCAGCAGAATAAATTCATAAATCTACAAACATTCTGTCTGCCAATTTACAGAGAAATGTTTCCAATCTAATTTAGAGTAACTTCATCATGCAGCAAGACAATGACCCAAAACACACTTCCAACACAACAAAGGACTTCATCATGGGAAAAACTGGAAGGAACCTTATCCCAGTTGAGCATGCATTTCATTTCCTGAAGAGGAGAATGAAGGGAGAAGCCCTCAAAACAAACAGGAACTGAAAGAAGCTGTGGTACAAGCCCGGAAACGAATGCAACAGTTTGGTGATGTTGCAACGATTATTGCAGGCAAGGATATACAACCAAATATTAATTGTTCTTTACTTCAAGTCTACCTGTTCCTATACTTTTTCTAGCCAAAAATTAGGTGGTCTTGGGTGGCATGTTCTGTTGTTTATCAAATCTAGATGTTAATATCAGGACATGAAATCTGACATTCTGATCTGTTGTCTCATATTCGTCTTTTGACCTCAAACCCAATTGTCTTCATTGTTGTGTAAACAAACAAAAGCTTGGCCTTTACATTCCAACACTATCAGAGGAAACTTTAAACAATTTAGCTAAAGTGCCACAGGCAACAGGGTGGCATGGTGCAGCAGTGGGTAGTGGATTGCCACGTCACAGCAAGACAGTCCAGGGTTGTTCTCAGCTAGGGTGGCCTGGGTCCTTTCTGTGTGGAGTTTACATGTTCTCCCAGTGCGTGGGTTTCCTTCTACAGTCCAAAAACATGTATTGGAGATACTAAATTCCCCCCACTGACAAGTGTGAAATACTTATACATTCCTGTTGTGGATGTAGCCATTGTGTAAAACATGTTAAACCCCCAACAACAAACAAACCATACACAACACTATCAAATGACTACTAACACACAATGTTCAATGGCATTCTTAGAAAACAAAACTTTATTGAGTTTACTAACAGGTTTACAAGCACAATACAGAACTACGTCTCTCTTGCCCACATGCATACTCATGTACAGCATAAAAAAGGATTATTCACATTTCACATTCCACACTTGAGGCTAATTATTACTATAATGACTACCATGTAATCTGGTGCACAGAATCCATTGTCAGATAGAGATGAATTTTTTTTTAATGCTTTGTGACACACAGAGGGAAAAATGCTAACTTTATATCAAAACAGAACTACCAATGAAACAAATTCTTGTCTTTAGTAAAACACGGTTATTACCTTAGTATTTAAATGTTCTAATCAGACGTCTAATCATTTCACCCAATTACTCAGTTCTGAGTATCTGAGTATTTTCAGCAACATTCTGCGTATTTTACTTTGCGTGCACACACATGCACACACTTAGAGCTAGTGCAAAGAATGTTGGGATTACTCTTTATAATGGTAATGACTGTTCATTTTTGACACTGTACAAGATCAGTTTTCAGAAGTAATTATGTAATTATGAGAAAATGCAGAAACACAGCTATGAACATGAGATATTAATAATCGGAATAAAAGAACCTGATAAACAAAAAAAGCTATCATCTTATTTCTCTAAAACTGCAGGGACTGTAAATTCAAGCTGCTTGAGGTATTACTTTCAAGCAGCAATGCCAATATACCACAAATGTGATATAAATTAAACTAAGGAGAAAAAGTAGAATTCACATTGTTTGCTTAGTAAGTTATGAATTCTGTTATATAGTTAGTATAGTTAAGTAAATGTCAAATTCTCAAATCTCAATTCTCAAAGAAATGAGTTCTTGACACTTAGGTCTGACATATGAAAGTGGCTTACAGTACAAACAGAAGTATAAAACGTGCTAATAATATAATATATAATAAAAATACACACATAGAAAACAATGTATTTACAGTAAGATATAGCACAATGACACACAGATTAACATGACATTAAGTGCATGATTGGGGTTTTTTTTTCTTAAAAAACACACACATACACAAAGGCACAATGGTTATAGTCGCAGAGACATGCTTAAATAATAAACAAAAAAGGAAACGTTTCACAGCAAATATGCCACCTGATTCAGAACGCTCGGTCTCTCTATGTTGATCACGTACAGCTCTAACAAAAGACTGTGTCCTGTGTGGCAATGTTTTTTAGGCGTATCAGGTGTATCAGTATAAGATACAGATACAGATTTCAAAATCCAGGTTATCACAAGGAAAATATATATTAAAAAAAAAATCTAATGAGGGACAACAGATCAAGTGTCAAAAGGTGGTAAAATACACACGTTTTGACACTGGTCAAGCAAATACATCTATAGACTATATGGTAAGTTACTTTTATATAAGGCAAAATACAATGTTAAAAATACAAATAGGTTCAAATGGCAGTAAATACAAATATGAATGAATAAGATGTAAAATGAACAAATTATTCTGAAGTAATTTAAAAAAATGTAACAAAAATTGAGACAGTGATAATAACAAAGCGACATAACAAGCAAGTCAGAAGAAAGGGCTTAAAGATTTAAAACAAATAAACAATTTGCCAAGGGGCTGATGCATGACTGTTGCTGCTATTGCTCTGTGCAGAGTTCTGTGTGAAGCTCAAACTACCATTAAAGTGTTGCACAACTGCTATGCATGGTGCTACATGCTGCATGACAGGAATGCACACAGTGCCTCAGCATGTAAAGATCTCTGAGGAAGTGCGATTTACTTAGAAGTATGTACACTGGGGAGGGGGGCACTACGATGAGTCTCCAGTGTTGATGAAAAAAATGACAGAAATAGCTGAAGCAGGCGACTTGGAAATGGAATAGAAAATTCATGACGGGTTAAAATAAGCAAAAAATAAGGGAATTCAGAAAAAGTAAGCGATCAGAAAGTAAGGTGGGCTACTTGTGTATAACAGAACAGTATGAAAAATGCAACTTGTCATTGTGGTGTGTGATGTGAAAGGAGATCAGATCTTTGTAGAAGATTGTTTGATCACCTTGATGAAAAGCTGAACAAAAAACACAAGTTCAAGCTCTTTAACATCAGTACAGTCCAAATTGTTGTTCTGAGTGATTTACCAGATCCTGCTGTATTTGTATTGTAATTTGTAATTGTGTGTGTGTGTGTGTGTGTGTGTGTGTGTGTGTGTATGGCGTTTCAGTCTCAGGTCCGGTGTAGCTTCTCGTTAAAACGGTGTATAGTGATGCAGCCATGACAGGAGATGGGGCGGGGCATGGCGGCTACACCTGTCAGTATGCCAGAGGCAGGGTCATAGCACATGATGCTGTCAGATGCCACACCGTTCTCGCCCCGTCCACCCAGGATGAAGATCTTTCCATTACACACTGACATGCCGCAGCACTCCTAAACAAACACACGCATATGCACTTGTCAGGATGCAAGTAGTCTCATAACAGATGCTTTAAGCATACCTCCAAAACCTTCCTCCACAAATTCCTAGGAAATAAGTCTTGTGCTTGAGATCACTTGAGGACCCCTGACAAAACTCACTGGCTGCAAACTTTTAGCTGGATTGTTCCCTGATCACATTTAGGCCTCAATGTGGTAAAAGATGTTACTAGAGCCTGGATAACATCTTTGTTTTCTCTTGACACATCTTTAAATGTGAGGTGATCCTGCATCATATTACCAGTAGTAGCAGCTTTTGAATTGTACTGCTCTGAATTCTGCTCACTTTAATCACTGTATCCAATTCTCTGTGCACTTAAAAAGTCATAATTAGCTAGATATGTTACAGCTTTGGCATAGAACAATGCTCCAGTGCCTCTGTCTCTCACTGCAGTCTGTGTCTATCCCCAAATTATAACTTGATCCATTTCTTTTGGTTTCATGATTAGCACTATGGATTGACATGCTGTCAGGATCAGAGTATGATGTTAAACCTAGCTTTGGTGTCAATACAACAAAACACTACTGAGATACATCTTTTCGTCCTGTTTCTTTCTTTCTTTTTTAACAGATACAGATAACAGCCACAACAATATGGCAGAACGTGAACCTGGTGAACTTCATGGTACTAGAAGGTTTAAGAGGCATACCCAAAATTTAAGCCTTGTGGGACCATGCAATTATTATACAACTCCTGGAACTTCAGTTCATGGAGCTTTATTTACATCTCTGTTTCTGGAAGAACCTGCTAGGTTTTCCCCCCAAGCCAAAAAAGCACGCTCTTCCTCTGAGTCTTATCATACTGCCACTCACACTATGCTACAGGATAGCTGTAATTGCCCTCTTCCGCATACCAAAGCTCACATATGCCTACAGTTACCTAGTGTTGCTTTAATTGACAGGGGAGAGAGTAATGCCATCCCTCCCACACACACACGACTGCTCTCTTCGTCTCGCAGAGATGATAAGGTGAATGCGTTTCTGTTGTGCCACTCACGAAATCTCAAACCTTCCTGTTTAATACTTCCGTTCAGTGCCCCTTGTTCCCTTGTCATCTGTATATATGTGTGTTTGTACCTGTCTGCTGAAGGTGTTTACCACAGGCATCCAGAAGTCCTGTGCTGGGTCGTAGCAGTAGATGCACTTGTTGAGGCCTCCGCACACATACACCAGGCTGTTCAGAGACACGGCTGTGATGTTGCGCTTACACACAGGAATGTTGGAGCGCAGCAGCCAGCTGTTTGTCTCCGGGTCATAACACTGCACCTGAGAGTCATAGAGACACATGACGAACATGGTTTGACAATGGAGAGACTGGCTGCTTTTTGTCTCAGGGCGCCCTGATGTCTGTGTTACCTTCTGCCTCTCTTTTTTACTTATGCCGTCATACTAGACTTGCTGGAGTCCCTGCTTGCACTTTGTACACATTTTACACAATGTACATTTTCTTTACATGAAAAGAGCATGCCTAATAATCTTCTCTTTCTCACCACTCCCCTTGCCTTGTCCCTCTCTGTCGAGCTACACATGCTATGCCCGAGACACCAGAAGATATCAATGATCCTGATTTTTCTGCTTTCCGGACGTGCCTGATCCAACATACTTCTCTTCGGAGTTCTCACCACCTGAAAATCACTCACTGCTGCTGAGCATGGCCCCACATGGACAGGGTTAAGTCTTCATCAGTGAACACTTGATAGACTACAACAATAATGTATTCAAAAATGACTCAGACACTCATATTCATAAGATGCTCATGAGCTTATAAGTTCCAGTTTACACAATTGAACTGTTTGACTAGATAGTATAAAGTTATAGAAGTGAAATGTTTTAAAATTGCACTATCCAGTGTCACCCAGATGAGGATGGGCTCCTTTCTGAGACTGGTTTCCTCTCAAGGTTTCCTCTTGCTGTCTCAGGGAGTTTTTCTTTGCCACCAACACCCCGTTAGGGATAAATTGATAAAGGTACAATTTATATTCCAGAATTTATATATTGCAGTAAAAATACTTTTCGACAACATTCGTTATTAAAAGGGCTTTGATATGTGGAACATACTCAAATAGCATGAATGTACACACAGCAGAATGTACACCCAACAGTACACATACACACATATAGGATAATAATAATGCAAGTTTTGGCTCATATACTAACAAAAGAGATATACACACATACACACAGACCCAGAGTGATACTCTGAATGACTCCTTAGTGCCCTCACTACACACAGGGCAGTTACACACTGCCTCACTGTTCTCATTGTACAAACACACTGTGAAGTCACAAATGCAACACTAGCGAATATATGACTGAGAAAACAATACTCTTGATAAGTTTGCTAAAAAAAGACAGCCCAAGGGCACATAAGTTACCCTGAGTAGGATTCCGGATGTGGAAGTACACTAATTTGGGAACACCGTGGTGAACCGGAGAATCCGTACAAACAATAAGGCGATAAGATTAAAGTGGCTAAACAAAAATATGACCACACAGAGATGTAGATTCACATACTGCTGAATTTGTTGAAACATAAACAGGACGCTTAAGGGGAAGCAGAAATGCTGTGGAAACCGTTTGTCTGTGCAGCGATCAGAGTAATCACTGGTGTGCTGTAAACAAAAGCTTTTCAGTACAAAGCTCAATTCAAAGCCCTACTAGTACTCTTTTTCATGCTTCATCTCTTTGTCCTTTATCTCTCCTATCTCCCTCCATCACCTGCTTGTCTCTTATCACTTTCTTGTACTTTTTCTGCAGCAGACGGCTGGTAAATAACATCCAACTGAGGGCAGAGGAGAAACACACTGTTAGCTGTTAATGTAGTGGAGACAATGCACACAAGCGTGAGCCGTTATCTGATACCACAGAGAGTCAATACAGACACGTTTGTGTGTGTGTGTGTGTGTGTGTCTATGTGTGTCACTCCCAATATGGCAGTTTCTGTTGGCTTCATAAGGAGGTGCATAGCTCAGGTTACAGACTACTACATACGACTGGCTCTTACTGACTATGACAACAAGTTCAAAGGAAAAACAAGATCACCACGAAGAACAGCTGGTCTTCTCTATCAACCACCCTATTAACCATCTATCTTCAATGTCCTTTTCTTTCTCTTCTTTCTTTCTTTCTTTCTTTCTTTCTTTCTTTCTTCCTTTCTATATTTCTTCCCAGATGTTCATAGATATTCAAATATATTTGCATATCACAAATCATCGCAAACCCAGAAGTGACAGTCTCACTGACTTAATCTAATCTTAAACAAGAGTTTAACAAGCATTAAAACTACTTTTTCAATTTAACCATTGTCCTTCAATAGATATGGAGGATGAGAACAGTGACAGTGGTGCTTGAAAGTTTGTGAACACTTTGGAATTGTTTATATTTCTGCACAAATTTGACGTAAACCATCATCAGATTTTCACACAAGTACTAAAAGTAGATAAAGAGACCCAAATCAAACAAAAAGGACAAAAAGATTAGACTTGGTTATTTATTTATTGAGGAAAATGATCCAATATCTCAAATGTGTGAGTGTCAAAAGTATGTGAACCTTTACATTTAGTATCTGGTTTGACCGCCATGTGTAACAATAACTGCAACTAAACATTGCCTGTAATTGTTGATTAGTCCTGCACATCAGCTTGACGAATTTTAGCCCATTCCTCTGTACAAAACAGCTTCAACTCTGTTATGTTGGTGGGTTTCCTCCTATGATCTGCTCACTTTAGGTCCTTCCACAACATTTCTATTGGATTAAGGTCAGGACTTTGACTTGGCCGTTCCAAAACTTCAACTTTATTCTTCTTTAAACATTCTTTGGTAGAACGACTTGTTTTCTTAAGGTCTTGCTGCATGACCCACGTTTTCTTAAGGTTCAGCTCACAGACAGATGTCTTAATGTTTTCCTTTAGAATTTGCTGTTATAATTCTGAATTCATTGTTCCTTCAATTATGGCAAGCCGTCCCAGCCCAGATGCAGCAAAACAGACCCAAACCATGATACTACCACCACTGTGTATCACACATGGGATGAGGTTTTTATGCTGGAATGCAGTGTTTTCCTTCCTCCAAACATAACGCTTCTCATTTAAAACTCTCATTTGAAAGTCCCATTTTCTTCTCATCCATCCACAAAACGTTCCAATAGCCTTCTGGCTTGTCCATGTGATCTTTACTAAACTGCAGATGAGCAGCGATGTTCTTTTTGGAGAGCAGCAGCTTTCTCCTTGCAACCCTGCCACGCACACCATTGTTGTTCAGTGTTCTCTTGATGGTGGACTCATGAACATTAATATTAGCCAATGTGACCAAGGCCTTTAGTTGCTTAGAAGTCACCTTGGGTTCCTTTGTGACCTCACTGACATTTACAAGCATTGCTCTTGGCGAGATCTTTGTTGGTTGACCACTCCTGGGAAGGGTAATAATGTTCTTGAATTTCCTCCATTGCTACACAATCTGTCTAAATGTGGATTGGTGGAGTCCAAACTCTTAAGAGATGGTTCTGTTCTCTTTTCCAATCTTTTACAAATCTTCTTCTGAGGTCCCCAGGAATCCCCTTTGTTTGTGCGATTATATATTTCCACAAACATGTTGTGAAGTTCAGATCTCTGTTCTTTAAATAAAGCAGGTCGCCAACTCGCACCTGATTGTCATCCCATTGTCTGAAAACAGCTGACTCTAATTTCACCTTCAAATTATCTGCTAATTCTAAAGGGTCACATACTTTTGCCACTCACAGATGTGTGATATTGGATTATTTTCCTCAGTAAATAAATGATCAAGTCTAATATTTTTGTCTCATTTGTTTGGTTCTCTTTATCTACTTTTAGGACTTGTGTGAAAATCTCATGAAGTTTTAGGTTAAATTTATGCAGAAATATAGACAAATCCAAAGGGTTCACAAACTTTCAAGCAACACTAAGTATAAATAAATGGATAAATAAAAAATTTAATATATAAATTAATTAATTAATAAATATATTTTTGCAATAAAAAAGGGCACATGAATACGTCTTGAATTTATTTAAACATTTCAAAGAAAAATGTCTATTTGGTCTATTTACATATTTCTAAATTTCTACATTTATTTATTTATGCATTTCTACATTTATGTATTTACTTCCATTTTTATACATGTATTTATTTCTGTATTTCCACATTTCTTCATTTATTTATTTCTGTATTTCCGCATCCATATGCTAATTGAGTGGGCGGTCCTAAACTCATTCTAAAGTAGGATTGGTCAGCTTTCTGAACCAGACAGAAGCAACCGATTCCTAACAACTGTACATGACTCCAGGTATCTACGCAAAGGCTTCTCAAAAACATTCAGCAATGATCTTAAATTGTTAGCAATGGCTCAAAAAAAAAGATATCAGTAATACAGGACTACATAAATGAATGAATGTCGACATCTAAGTAGAGTTTCTTGTAGCTAAGTATAGCAATGCTCGGTGTAGCAGAAAGCAGCCAATGTAGGCCAGGGAAGTAGTAATAGAGCCGAAAAGATCCTATTGCTTTAACCAATCCTGCTTTAGAGTGAGTTTAGGACCGCCCACCCAATTAGCATATGGATGCAGAAATACAGAAATAAATAAATGTGAAAATACAGAAATAAATGCAGAAAAATGAAAATAAATAAATAAATGTAGAAATACATAAATAGACCAAACAGACTATTTATTTTCATATGTCCTTTTTCATGACAAAAATGTATTTATTGGTTTATTTATTTATATATTAAACTATTTATTTGTGCATTTATTTGTTTATACTTAATTATTTCTTGTCCTCCATAAATAAAAGGCATAAAGAGTTCATTGTTATTTCTGTTCAACCATGCTTTTCACACTAACACACTTGCTCACCTTATCTGTGCAGCTACTCTCGCCTGGGTCTCCACCGATGACGAACAGTCTCCCGGCACAGCTGGCCACAGCTGGAGAGCTCACAGCCTCCTTTAGAGGAGCCACCTCGGTCCAGCGGTTAGAGAAGGAGTCATACACTTCCACATTACTGAGGCAACTCTGACCGTCATAACCTCCAACTGCATACGCCTGCAAACAAAAGCGCAAGAACGAAGTGAAATAAAGCTACATGCAGTGACTATCAGGGTCCGAGCAGATTATGTTAAATGGCCCTAGTAGCAAAACGTTAAATGATTTGATCTCTTCATGAGGTGATAGAGGACCATCTGAATTTTGTAAGTATTCAAAGACAAAATGGATTTTGAAGATAGACCAAACCATGTTAGTCTAACAGAGAAAAACATGTTGTAAGTTGTTGTGGAAACATCTTATGGCTGTTTTGTTTGAAACATAAGTATAAGTAGGTTCTTGGTCATTGGTGGCCATTTTATTGAGCATGCTAAAGGAAACTTTAAGAGATGTGAGCAAATGAGTCAAGTATCAGCATACCAAATTTCAGAATAGATTGTAACTTAACCAGTTCTTCTGATATAGAAATGCCTCAGTTACAGCAACCTCCATGGATGAAATTTCACAAAATTTGTCATGTGTCTAAAGACAGATGTAGTAGTTATGTACAGCATGAAATTTTGTGAAGTTTGAGCCTTTACATCACAAGATATTTGCTAGAATTTTGTTTTGAACATTATTCACTAGGTAGCGCTGCCCCACAAATGAATCATAATGAGCTAGGGTAATGCGCCTCCTAGAGACCAACTCGCCACAAAATGTTCAGAATTATTGGCAAGACGGTTTTCAAACTATTGCCCCCCAAAAAAGTCACTTTATGAGGTAGTCACCTGGAATGGCTTTCAGTTAACAGCTGTGCCTTGTCAAGAGTTAATTTCTTGAATTTCTTG
>JAOVVH010000029.1:9587563-9598503 GCA_028566435.1 Scorpiodoras heckelii | reverse complement strand
GTCTGTAAGACAACACAAAATTAAACTGAGAGAAGAACAAAGACCAGCAGGCTTGGCGAGGGTTTAGCCTCTTGGCTCACTTGAGATATTCAAGGTTTTTATGATCGGTAATCACTGTAATGGGATGCTTGGCCCCTTCCAGCCAGTGCCTCCACTCTTCGAGCGCGAGAAAGTGTGGTCCGCGTGATGATCCCACTTAAGTTTCTTGGCACCTTCCTTTAGCAGGTTAGTGAGCAGAGTAGCTAGAGTACTGAAATTATGGATAAACTGTCTGTAAAAATTTGCAAAACCCAAAAAACTTCAGAGTTATCTTACTGTGACAGGACGTTTCCACTGGGTGACGGCCTCCACCGTCTGGTGGTTCATGGCAATGGCATGGCAATGTGGTAGCCCAGAAATTCTATGTAAGACTGATGGAACAGGCATTTCTCCTTCTTGGCGTAGAGTTGGTTCTGCAACAGACTTGGTTGGTTCTGCAACACCTGACGGACATGGCAGATATGCGTGAGCAAATCTGGGGAATAGACCAAGATGTCATCAATATAAACCATAACACATTGTCCTAACAAGTCTCTAAAAATCTCATTCATGAAGTTCTGAAAAACACTTGGAGCACAAGATAATCCATACAGCATAACCACATATTCGTAGTGGCCGGTTGTGGTACTAAACGCAGTCTTCCACTCGTCCCCTTCTCGGATACGGATGAGATTGTACGCACCCTGTAGGTCCAGTTTTGTGAAGATCCTGGCCGTTCAGAGCTGCTCTAGAGCTGTGGGGATGAGGGGCAGAGGATACGGGTATTTCACTGAGATTTTATTCAAACCTCTGTAGTCGATGCACGGACGGTGCCCACCCCCGTGGGCGTAGACCTTGTTCTTTGGAGGGATGCAGCCTGGTAACAAGTCTATGGCACAGTCATAAGGTCTATGGGGAGGCAGGCCTTCGGCCTTCCTCTTATCAAAAACCACTTGATAATCGTTATACTCACTGGGTACCTGAATCATGATTTCCGTTTCTGGACTCTCCACTCGAGTGGTGCAGACATGACAAATTCGTGGCTCTAGACACATTTGGAAGCAAGACAGGGACCACTTGAGGATTTCTCCTTCCTTTCACGATATAACTGGATCATGGTGCTGCATCCAATCCAGACCTAGTATGATGGGGTGTGCTGATGAGTCTAACTCCACCCGAAGCCTCAGAGGGACGGTTTGGTGTGTAACTTCTCCTGTTCCTATGGGTGCCCCATCCATGGCTTTGACCTTGAATGGTGATCTTCTGAAGGGAATGCTGTGGCTCTCGGTTGTGGCACGATCAGTGAAGCTAGTGGCCGTGCCTGAATCAAGCAGAGCACAAACAAAAAAGGCATGGCCCTGAAAAGTAATCTGAACTGGTAAGATGAACTGGCTAGGAACAACTGGGGCTTCATTACTCACTGCGTGCACCGGGGTGTGGGGTTTAGGCACACCACTGGCGCTGCGTGTAGGTTCAGGCCTGGCCGGACATTGCTGTACTGCATGGCCTTCTTCCCCGCAGTAGAAACACAAATGGTGGGCAGCTCTTCTCTTCTACTGAGCAGACAGCTGAACTGGACCTGGGACCATCGGCTCGGGCTCTTCCATCTGGGCGGTCGGGTGCACACTGGGTGGTCTGGCGCGTAGCAGATCGTCCAGGGTTATAGCGGTGGTGATGAGAGTGTCGAGGGACATCTTCACATCACGGCAGTCCAGCTCACGCTGGATGTCGGTGTTGAGCCCGCGTCGGAAAACGTTGCGAAGGGCAGGCTCGTTCCAGTCACTTTCTGCTGCAATTGTCCGGAACTCCAGCCCATACTCGGCAACTTCCCTGGAAAACAGTGAGGAGCTGCTTACCGGTGCACCGGCCGTCAGTGGAATGGTCAAACACCTGGTGAAATGATGCAACAAAAGTCTGGTATGTACGGGTTTGCTCACCTGAATGGTGCCAGGTTTCGGTTGCCCATTGAAGCGCCTTTCCGCTGAGCAGGCTGATCAAAATGGCCACCTTTTGCTGATCCATGATGCCCTCGTTCAGGGTAAAATACACATCGCACTGGAGGAGAAATCCCTTGCACCCTTCGGGATCGCCGCCATAGTGTTTGAGTAGAGCACCAGGAGTGTGGGGCTTATGTGTGGGTGAAGCCTCACCATGCTGCTGGATGGTCTCCCAGTGGCGAAGGGTGGTACGGATCTCCTCCAGCTGCCACGTGCTATGCAGGTAGGCTTGTTTCCAGCCTTCTCTGTCTGCTGACTCCATAGTGAAGTTGATCAACCTGTAATGATCCCATACTAAAGCCGGAGTCAAGTGCAGTAATGTTTATTTCACACGCAGGTGGAGACAAAAACACAGTGACCAATAGTACAAAAACACAAGCACAGAGCGTGGGGCAAAAACACAAGGCAAAGCAGCAAACCAAAACATGAACAGTCCAAAAACAGTAACGGGAGATCCAGATGAGGGCAGAGAGGTGAAGAGCAGGGAAACCATGCTCTGGCTTGGAAACTGAAATAAAGCAGAAAATCAGGAACTAAGGCAGAGTGTCCAAAAGCAAGGCTAGGGTGCAAAACAACAAACGAGGTAACAAGAATCAAGAAACGCGTACTTGGCTTTTAGATTCTAAAGCCGGCAGATGCAAATGCTCTTCAAGTAAACTGTGAAGTTGATCCGCACTGGGGAGAATTTCCTGAGTCTATTTAAGCCCCAGTGCGGCTCCATGGCAATTGGCATGAGACGCGCGCCAGGTGTAGCTATTTAGGCTTGGTGTTCTGGAGCTTGTAGTTCCTGGCTGTAGTTCTTGAGAGGGCATTTTGTCGCCCTCTCGTGGCGACGGATGTAACAAACACAAGCTGCCATAACAGTCTAAAATCTAAAGTCAGTCTAAAATCATCCTGTAAGAGACCATTCTTATCAGGGTAGAAATGTTTTTATCTGACACCAGCTAGTGCAATAATAAATAATCCTTCTATTACTGTGTGCTATTTAGTAAAAAAAAAACTACAATTGTGAAACCAGGAGAACCATTGTGAAACCATTAAAGTTTGAACATGAAGTCTATTTTGTTGAAGTTATAAACTGGTCACTGATGGAGATTTGACTGATGGAGTGTAAAACTGTTGGGAATTACAGTCCCAGCCATCGCAGGAAGGCTGTTTATATCAGTTGCATTTCAAAGAATATTAATTGTTTCTGAGAGTATCTTTAAGCTGTCCATCATGGTGATGTTTAGCCTGTCCATATGGGGCCATCCTCAGCAGCAGTAAGTGAATTTCTAGTGATGAGAACTCCTAACAGAAGCAGAGAAAGATTCATGATCACTGGTATCTTATGGTGTCATAGGCATAACATATGTATCTCGACAGAGGGGGTAGCAAAAGGGAGAGAAAGAGAGATGGAGGAGAAAAGTACACAGATTATTATGTATGTTATCTCATGTACAGAGAAAATGTACATACATTGTGTGCAGAGTGCAAGCAGGGACTCCAGACTCAAGACAAGCTATGATTAAAAGGGAGAGCCAGACGGTAATGCAGGCATGAGAGGAACAGCCAGATACAAAAACTGTAAATTCACTATTCAAGGTACCAACAGAGAGTGTGTACCTTTTGATTGATTTATGCGTTATAGATATTAACAGACTAAAATTTCACTCAGGTACTGTGGTGCAAGACCATTCAGTGCTTTAAGGTTAATAGTAGTATTTTATAATCACTGCATAATTTGACTGGGAGCCAATGCAGTGTGGATAAGATAGAGGTGATGTGGTAATATATTCTGGTTCTAGTAAGGCTGCTGCATTCTGAACTAACTGGAGTTTGTTTGTACACTTACTGGAACATCCAGACAGCAAGACATTACAATAATCCAGCCTAGAGGTAACAAAAGCATGAACTAATATTACTGCATCATGCAATGACATTATAGTTTTTATTTTAGCAATATTTCTGAGATGAAAGAAGGCTTTCCTAGTAATATGATGTACATGAGCTTGAAATGAAAGACTGGAGCCAACAATAACACAACGTCACACGATCACATGATGTAACTGAAAGGCCATCCAGAGTTAATATATAATCTGAAATCTTACTTCTAGCTGCCTGTGGTCCTAGTACAAGTACTTCTGTCTTATCAGAATTAAGTAGAAGAAATTATTAAGCAACTAAATTTCAAATCACTTACTTGTCAGTATCCCTCCTCCACCTTTCTGGTGTCTTGTTTGAACTGGTACTCTGTGCCCATTAGTGATCCACTCCCTGGGTCCACCCATCTGGCCCATCTACAGTCACTCTCATTTTATCTGTCTATAAAACCTTTGAGAAATAGGTCTTCAGATGTTTCTTGGCCCAGTCATAACACTTCAGTTTGTGAGTCTTTTTCAGTAATGGTTGTGTTTCAGCCCTCCTTACCTTACTCATATCTCTGAGCACTTGACACCTCATACTTCTGGACACTTCTGCAAAGTTGCAGCTATGAAAACCTGTTGCACTGGAGGCTAATTTGTTCCTGGTAACTAAGCAATTGTCTTTTGCAGTCAACTTGCAACTTTACTTCTCCATGTATGTTTTGCAGCAATTTTGAGTATTCATAACAAAGTATTTAATTGTCCATTTTGCAATCTGCAGTCTGATTATTATTTTTTTTGACATTTCAGTCTCAGTTAAACCTCAGTTTTCCCATTTTACTGAGGTTGAGAAGCTGCCTGATAATTTTGCACACCTTTGTAAAAGGTGTTAATCATTTTAAGCCACACCTTCCCACATTAAACAATTTAACTTCACCTAAAATTTATTATACCCAGGCAGCATTTGGGCTTATATGGATAAGAATTGAATAATGTGCATAGAAATGATGATCAGGTCATAATACTCACTTGCCTAATAATTGTATATACTGTATAGTACTATAGTTACTACAGTAAACTAGGTATATTACTCATACCCTGTTCAAAAGCAGCATGTAGTACACAATATACAATAAACAACTTAAGTGTTCACAGTGTACAAAAAAACCCCACAACGACAGATGATGTACAACCCATTTTACAACCAAGTGCACAGCCAGTTCAGAAAAAAGTGATAACTAGTCAAGAGAAACAACAGTAGCAGCAATTAGACACTTTATAACTATTATAGTGCCATGATTTCATCAGAAATGTTGCAGGGAACTGAAACATGTACTTTATTTTATTTATATCCTATGTGAATAAGATAATGCTAACCAACAGCTATTCGCAACAGCTAATTGTTAATGTTTGACGTTCTTGTAGTTTTTGGAGTAACTGCATTTCATTTCTTTGCACTTTGTGCCTGGTATGAATGTGCATATGACAAATGCACCATGAATCTTGAATCTTATTTTATTCAGTGTTATGGCAATACACATAATTTAGAATATGGCAAAACACAGGTCACATATACTTATTTAAGGCTTAGAAAGATTTATAGTAGATCAGTACATATATAGATAAAGAAGGGGATGATAAAAACAGGCAGAGCTCACTTCCCACAGCTCCAGGGTGGGGAAACTGTTTCACTGCATTACCATGCATCCAATTTAAAAAAATGAGAGCCACTTATTCTGAGGAAGAAGCATCCATGGCTGAATTGATTGATATTCATATGAATGTTGAGTATGTTTAACCAAATGACACTGCATAGTATACTGCATACTTCTCCAAGGAACAGAATACAGAGCATACAAATATTTTTTTTTTTGTTTTCAACATAGTCCATTATTACCTGTTTTAGGCTATTATCAGAATTAGGACAGCAGAAATCTTTAGCAGGATAAATCTAATTAAGCTTTATACAGTCTTCATAAAAATGATAGAAATGTTTTAGCAGTCATATCACAGGTGTGATGGCTCTAGGTCTATTCATCCTAAAGAAATCCAGCACGGCCCCACGCAGGTCCCTGTACCTGAGCCCATACAGGTAGGGTGCCAGGGCTTTGGGTAAAACCAGCAGGACGTTGCACAGCACCAGCGACACCCAGAGGCCTGCACTGGGATGTAGCTTACTGCTGTAGCTGTACAACAGCAACTCAATGACCAGTAACAGCATGGGACACACAGACAAGATCAGGTGTAGATAGTGAACAAGAAATGTTCCTTTAGCCCGGGATGACCGCTCTCCTCTCCACACTCCAGACTTGCTGGTATGACAATACAGTATCACATACCCAGAGACCACCAGCAGCAGGGTGATTATGACAGCTGTGACAGTTAGCAACATGCACACCTGGAGGGGCTTCGAGTGGCTAACAGTTAGCACTAGCACCAGAGGCAGAGAGCAGATGTGGTGGGCGCACGGGCTCATTGTATGGTACCACAGGAAGAGACCCACAGATGCAGCAGGGAAGAAAACAGAAACGGCCCAGATAGCGGAAAGAGCTGCATAGGTTTTGGAGACTGGCCACAGCATAGCATATCGTAATGGTGCTAATATAGCCAAAGAGGTGTCCAGCACAATGGCAATGGAGCTGAAGATCCCACCGCTGTAACAGACGGCCATCAGGAAAAGCATGAATGCACAGGCCACATCTGACATCACCACAGTGGCTGTATTCAAGCAGGTTGTTAGCATGTAGAGAGCCACAAAGAGCAAGTCACTAAGCAAGGCATTGGCCAGGAGAAGATAGCGAGTCTGCTGCCGCAAGTGAGCTCGGGACAGGATCCGAGCCAGGACAAGTGGTGTGGTTAAAAATACAGCAAGAAATCCTAGGATGGGGCAGATCTGGAATACCCTCGTATGGCGAGGAGGGAGAAACACCTGCCACTCTAGAGCAAACAGCTCAATTGGAGTATGAGAGGTGTTCGTCAGGGCAAACTGCCTTCCGAGACGCTCAGCCTGCCCAGACCTGTTGTACCAGTCGCCAAATGTACACAAAAGAGACAGTATGAAATCCTCTGCATCCATGAGGAGCTTCTCTGTTCGCCCCTGTAGAAGAACCTCCATTACTACGTAAATCTGCGTAAGCAAGTGTTCAGCACGGGCACTTCGCACTTCTCCTGGCTGCAGAATGACAGGTAAGCGTGTGAGCCAGGTGATATTGAACAGTTTTGGCCACGTTTCCATGGAGGTGGAGATGAGAGTAAACATCACTTTGCAGGTAAATGGAGCAGAGTGAGCTATCTCACTACACAGAGATATAAAAACAGACAGCTTAACCATAACTAGGCCTGTTGTATAACTTCTCTACATAAACTAAAGCATGTTTACAAGTATTTATATAAAAAAAAGTAATTGAGTACAAGTAGGAAATGTTTTTAAAATGCAGTTTTGTTGGACAGGGATTTAACAACACATCAATTATATTCACTACATAGCCATTTAAAATATGCAATATTCATTAGAAAGAGTAAAATCTTGCAGGCATGTTAATGTACATATGTACAGTAAATCCACGATTAGCATGTCAGATAACATCTAGTCAAAATAGATAACAATACAATGGTTTCCTGTCTTGGTTTTATTGCTTATAAGCAGCGTCCTCTGTTGATATACTCAAAGAAACATTTGTGCCTGTACTACATAAAACCAACCTATGGCTTCATAACTTCATGTGGCTCCATAAGAACCAAATGTGATTAATTCATGAAAATAAAATTATTCTTATACTGTTATGGCCTACATAGGACTCCAAATGGCAGCCATACTGTAACTTCAGTGGCTGGCAGCTCGAGAACAGATCGTCTTTTAATGTCCCCCCATTAAATTTCTACTGTAAACTTAAGTGACTAAAGATGTAATTATATATAAATGGAGAAGCCAATCAAAAAGTTGTGTACAGATGCACTATATGGCATTAGGATTGTCCTGTTGTGTTGTAATGGTGTTGATATCCTGGTGTTTTGTCAGTAATAATAATAATAACTACCGTAGATTTGCATTTCATGAAGGAAATACATAGTGCATGAAAAGTGCTGCGTGTGTGTAAGTGTGTGTGTGTGTGTGTCTGTTTTGTGCTTTTGTATGTGAGTGTGTGTCTTTATGTAGTATTTGTCTGTTTTGTGTGTGTGTGTTTGTGTGTCTCTTTTGTGTGTGTGTGTGTGAGAGAGTCTGTGTTGTGTTTTTGACTCTTTGTGTGTGTGTGTGTGTGTCTGCATATATGTCTGCTTTGTGCTGTTGTATGTGAGTGTTTGTGGGTGTGTTTGTGTAATTTGTGTTTCTATGTGTGTGTTGTGTGAGTGTGTGTGTGCAGGTGTAAGCATGCAGTTGTTGGGGTGTAAATACTTTTCCTCAGGCAGGTTGTTGGGGCTCCCAGGACTTTGTGTATATGACAGGAGCCCGAATGTGACATCATCAGTGACAGTTACAATTTGAATTACTGCTGTGTGTTGTCATGGCGATGGAGCCACTGTATCAGCGCAGGAGGAAGAGACAGTTTCTGTTGGATTCTTTATGAAATCCTTGTTTGAGCTGATTTCCACCTATCGAACAAACGCTGATCATTTTTTGTCAGTGTAAGTTAGAGTGTAGTGTGACATTACCACTTTGACTTTTCCCACAAGAAATAGAGAAGTGAAACTGAAAGAGAGATAGAAAGAGAAGGATCAGGGCCATCTGTCCGTAATTTCAGGGGGTGGGTCAGGGTGGCCCTGGGCCCGAGCAAGCCGATGTTCGTGGCTGTATCTTGGAAATTGACCGAATTACAGCAACTTAAAAAAATTCTCCATTCATTTCTATGGGAAATTTTTATTATGTAAAATAACATTAAAAAAATATATAAATCACATCGACTCCAAACCTAGATAACACACCACACAGCACGATTATCTACGCAACGGTGTTTGAACCGTGTTTGTAGGTTAAGCGATTCGGGCTGTATTTTTCGCGTGTTGAAGAACGAGAATAATTCTAATAATAATTATAATAAGACGAAGTATGTGGGATTACAATATAGTGCTTTTCAAGCACTATAATAATAACAACAATTATTATTATAATTATTTAAAATTACTAATTAATAATTGTTGTTGTAATTAATTAATTAATAAGTAAAATGTAGGGCTAACAACAACAATATGAATAGAGGGTTGTGCTACCATGATGGTAAAAATAAGAGCCACTTTCCACTTTCCAAATAGTAATTAAAGAAAAGTGTAAAGCTTTCTTTATATAACAGCAATAAAATAAAATCGCAAGGCAAGAATGACACTTCATTGTTTTGCACCCTGCTAGATTCCATTCATGTTAGGTTTTTTTTGTTGTGTAATTATTCTCTTTAAGAGCCTGATGGTGTTGGTGAACTGTTGGCGCTCTGGCTGCACCATCTTTTCCTCAGCTTCAGCTGAACCGTCTCATAGACCTCCCGGTAACGCAAGCCATACAGGTAGGGGGCACAAGCACGTGGCACAACCATCAGCACAGACAGATTCACTGTATTTATCCACACAGACAGTTGCAGATACTTAGATAACTCCTCAAACTGCGCAAGCTCCACTGTAAACACCAAACCTGGAGTGAAGTATATTAGTAACATGACAGCATGCACTAGCAGAGTCAGCCGGGCACGTGAGTAGCGGCTACGCCATATCCCAGAGCTCCTGGTGACCATGTAGAGACGGATGTAACAGTAGAGGATTAGAATAGTGCAGAAAACCGCCCATATGCTGAAGTATATATGCGGGTTGACTTTCATGTCTTTTTCCAGGGACTGTAGAGTGAGCAGCACCAGACACACCTTCAGGTTCTCTGGCTTGTCCTTTTTTACAGCTGCCTTCACCACCAGCACTGAGAGTGGATACATCATGGCTAAGGCCCACACTAGCCCGATTATCTTCTTTACTCGTGACAGTGGCAGGATTTCATTGTAGCGCAGTGGCCAACGCACAGCCATATACGTGTCGATGACCATCAGCGTGACAGTTAACACCGAGGAGCAGTACGTAGTCATAGTGGAAACTATTATGAAGTCACAGAATATGTGGTGCATTTTCATGTCCAGTGCATTACAGGAGATGTTGGTGAGATTGAAGCTGAGGAAGAGGATGTCCGATAGCAGTGTATTGGCCAGGAGGAGGTAACGTGTTTCCTGTCGGAGAGATGGACTGCAGAAGATGCAGAAGAGGAGAAATGGATTTATTACCAGAGTGAGGGTAGTGAGGAGAATGGCAGGGATGAGGAGGAAATTCATTCGTTCACTCTGCATGACCAGGAACCACGCATAAGACGTAGCAGAGAGGGAAGAGTAATTCATCTTTGTGTATTACTGTCTTCTTTTCAGACAGAAGCCTTCAGGATGTTCAGGTTCAAGTTCTACCTACAGGATAAAGGACAAAAACCCAAGAGCATTAACACTTGCAGGAAAGTATTTCTTTTTCAGTGAGTATACCGACTTTGATTGCTGTATCAGTAAGTCACAGGCATCAGCTTCTACATGGAATGGTGTACAAGGAAGCCAGAAGGATCTGGGCACACTCCACTCATACATCACACAAACTGTAAACCTTACATTGCTCCCCTCAAGGAAAGGACCATGTGGCATTCGAGCCAACTCATGAATAGCTTCTACCCATAAGTTATAAGACTTCTAATCAGATCCTTATATATATATAGACAGGCGTGTTGGGCCACGTGCAGCCTTGGCATATGAATTCTCCAAGTCTCTGAAATGAGACCTCTCATATTAATGACCCCTCATGAACTAAGCATGGGGGTCATTGTCATCCTAGAAGAGATCACTCCCCCTGCTAAAGAAATGTTTCACTGTAGGATAAAAGTGATCAGTCAGAAGAATGTATTTATTTGCAGTGATGCGTCAGTCTAAGGGGACAATATAAGGGGACTCATTCACCAATTAGGCATAACCTAATCCTGAACCACTTCCTTTTCTCTACACTCATTTTCCATTTTCTCAGTTCCACTTACCATATAGCTGCACTTTGTAGTTCTACAATTACAGACTGTAGTCCATCTGTT
>JAOVVH010000029.1:9494962-9505260 GCA_028566435.1 Scorpiodoras heckelii | reverse complement strand
ACACACACACACACACACACACACACACACACACACACACACACACACACACACACACACACACACACACACATCATTTAGTGTGTGTTCATATTCAACCATAAGAAGATTCCTTCCATTCATTGCGACCCACACACTATTCACCCATAACATATTGAGCTTAATAATTTATGCAATATTTCACATTGCCATGGCAACAGATCACATCATTATAACCAACTATGGGTTGGCAATTAATTTTTTTTAGCAATAGTGTATACAGTGTTAGTGCAGTTCTCCTCAGTGGTTTCATACCTCCAGCATTTTTTCTTGATGATGTTCCCAAGAATGATTTCAGCTCTATGGAGAGGATTAGATGCATTAAAAATCAAGTAGCTGTGCAAGTGTGTATATGTGTGCATCATATCTCAACACCATTAGAATTAGCCTCAGTAATTTATATTTTAAAACATTTTACCAGCAGCTTGAGACACCTGCCTACGTTCATTCTCTAAATCTGAAGCTCATACTGAAATGCACATGGTATGTTATTGCATTAGCTTTGAGATCAATGTACTTAGATATTGTGCAATAGCCTGAATAACAGGTGTTTTATGTACACACAGAGCTTCTGTCTTTGTGCTTGCTCCCCACTAGTCTTGCTTTGAACTTTCACAATTTAACTTTGTGGTTATGAGCAAATCGAGGTCAGAGTTTTTAGTTAAATTGTATTTTTATTTTGATTTTCTTATTTGTCCATACTTTGCTCTCAGTTCCAGATGTAACTTAGTCGCTGCTAGCTTGTTCTCCTCTTCTCTATTGCATAACAACTACCAGTCTGGGAAGGTGACGAGACCTGGCAACCCAGCTGCCATGTCTTTTCAGCTAGATGAACTTAGAGAACTGCATTAACTAAGAGCCTATACTTTATACACAATGCTACCATCACGCTAAATATCCTCTCTCAGGCTTCCAGCCATAGATGATAAGCAGTCTCCTGATGAAAGGGGAAATTGGAGGCTTAGTCACTTGTGTCACTCAAGAGATATTAGGTCTGTCCAGTTCCTAAAGATATTTAGCTAAGTGACTATTTTGGTCAGTTTTAAAATTTTCAACTGTTTGAGCAAATATCTGATCTTGGCATACTTAATGCACTTTCTGTACTTCTGTAGATCGACAGAGCCTTTGTATTGCCGCGCATGCTTATGAAGGCATAATATTAAAACGTCAAGCCAAATCAGAAGTGAAAAGGTTAAGCTAACAGCTAGAGCAGGTTTACTGACATTTGAAATACAAAAAAAAAAAAAAGAAATACGATTATTCATGAGAGCAGGTTGTGTGTTCTATCATCAGTTCCAGGGCAGTTATGCGAGACTGTGGTAAACACGGACAGAACAGAAAAATCATACTCACTTCCCGGCTGAGTAAACCTCAGCTGTGTCGAAAAGGTTAACCCCATTCTCATAGGCTATAGTCATTAGCTGCTCTGCTACCTACACACAAACACACCCAGATGGTTATACAAACAAGAAATTATACATACATTTGTGTACATTTTTGTAATTTGACTGTAAGTGAAATCGGATATGCAGTTTTACACTTTTATGATAAGCTTTAGCACGTAAGTTCAGGAGAGCTGAGCTAATATTATTCACACAACATCTTGTGTTGTATGTTTTTTTTTAGCAGATGCATTACTATTTAATGTAACATACATTAAAGTACCATAAAACTGGAGACTATGCACAGTACATAGCAGCGCCACCTATGCACGTCATTGGTTGCATCTGCCAGTGTGCATATAAAGCCATAGACATCTATGGAAGCTTCTAGAGCTGTTTCCACTGTGAGAGTGGCAAGTTATCACGATTTTGTGATTTTTCAGCACGGTTTAATAGTTGGAGCTCATGAGATGGGTCATTTCAATTTCAGTTTCGGAGGTAGAGTTTCGATTTTCATATATGAGCATTGCAAGGGTGTAACATGACTACAAGAATTCCAGCAAAGCCTTGAACTTATGACAGCAGTGTGGCTATAAAAAGACTCTGGGTGAATATCACCGTTGTCTGCTGGCAAGAATCGTTTCATGTGATAACCATGCGACACTGCCTCAAGTAACATCAGAATTCAGTGCTAGGGCCTCAACAAACATCAGCATGAAGACTGAGCAACGTTCCTTCGAATAGTCTGTTGGGACCTACCAAGTATTAACTGGCATACCAGTTTTTCTGGGACTTCAGTGTAAATTAGGCACATCTGTCAGGGCTAATAATAACACATATGCTCATTTAGCATGAATGTTTCTGCAAGTAGTAAATCAGAGTTAAACAAGATGCATATACAAATCTGTCCTCCCATTTCTCTCTCTTTCTCTTTCTTAAGTCAGATTAGTGCTTTTGTAGTGTTGAGTATATTAATTGCAATATAAAGCACAAGAAGTATGACAACTGCTGTAATAATAATAATTATAATAATAATAATAATAATAATAATGATAATAATAATAATGATAATAATAATAATAATACCATACTCTCTCTCTCTCTCTTTCTCTCTCTCTCTCTCTCTCTCTCTCTCTCTCTGTCTCTCACTCTCTCTCTAATGATGTGCATGATGTGTGTTATTATTCTCAGTGACAGTGACTGTAGGGTGGTGTGTGTATTTGACCATAAAGACAACAGTGATATTAAAGACATTATTAACTTTAACAGCTTACTATACAGAAACAAACAGAGAGTTGTCCCAATCTCGACCTTTATTTGATTAGATAGGCACTATGATGTGATTAGGCAACAGAGACCTTGCCTCTGAGGATAGTGAGCTTTCTGCAGGAGCCTTTATGATGGATGATTGACTAATGGGGCTGTGTCTATGCCCCAGTGAATGTCAGAGACAGCAAGAACCCACGCAGAATATAGCTATTGTTAGTAAGAGAGCACCACCGAATGATTCATATGTGGTGTTACTATAGAGCCTGGTTGTTTCTGGCACTGCAGATGAGCTCTGTTTGGCTGATAGATGAATCTTTTATTTAAAATGAAATGCTGCTATTTGTGTATGCATGGTTGTTAGGTGTCCCCACCTCATCAGAAATCTGACCCCCAAATGTCACCCATGTTCCTGAAAGAGAGAGGGAAAGGGATTAGAAAATCCATTTTGAAAAAGCACAGCCAAAATAGAAGAAACAGTTTAGAATTTAATAACATGCAAAAGAGAATAGTAAGGCTGTGGGTTTGATGGATTAGTCTGCGTTGGTGCGGTGAACTGCACCTCAGAGTTTTAACACAAAAATCTGAAAGTCACTTATAAAAGCATGAAGGCTGGTAGGGTACATCCAAGGTCTTCACAAGCTTTTGTCTGCCACATTAAAATTTCTGGCTTTTAATTAATTAAAATAAATATGTATGCTAATCCCAATTGGCCATGCATACTGAATGAGTGCAGTGCATGCTAATGCATGAAGAAGTGTATCAGTATTTTACAGTTAATGTATAGACAGCATCATCTGATAAGCTGTGTTATTTCTGTATTACCTTTGCCCACAGACTACAACACTTATGATTCATAACTTTTATGTGACCCTGGCTGGAAGCATTGAGTCATCGCTGTAGCAATCCCAGCTTTTTTGTATCTGTCAGATCCACATAATGTCACCCCAACCATCAGCATTTCCTTTCTTATAGTAGTTGACTTTCCTGGTAAGTATTACATTCTCAATCTCAAAACACCAACGGCTTGTTGTAGCCATTCCCACCCATTAAACAACAGGTGGGCCAAATCTGAATGGTGAATAAATTTCAAATGGTCTATTATCATTATTTAAATGCAAATCAATGAATATAATTTTTATTGTACAATTTTTAGATTTTTCTTTTAAGGTTTATTAAAACATTTATTCCAATACGATCATACACAACAGTCTCTGGATTTGCAGTGGCAATGGTGGCAATGGCAATTTAGCAAACAACATACACGCAGTGAGCAGCTGGTGGAAATGCCTTGTTGTAAAAAAATAAATAGTAATGCTTACAAATTTTCCTTGTATTTCAAAATGAAAGTAAATTATATTAAAATTACAAAAATAAACTGTTTGTTAAAATGTGTCATGTGATTTAGCAAAAAAAAAATCTGTTTCACTGGAATACATTAAATATAATTTTTTAACAGCAGGTTTTAGATGACAAATTTAAACAAAACTAACCATAAATACACAGTTTTCTTTATTGTAAAAAGTAGCAGCATTTTCTGCAAAGAATACAGTTAACGTACGTTTAAACAAAGAAAATGCATTTATTTTGACTGTTTATGAACATATTTAAATTAAAACACCTTAAGATTTTTTGACAGTTCTGACAGTTTATTTAAACTTGGGCTTTTGTAATACAAAATAAAATGTTTTTGTTTTTTTCTATGTAAAGAGTGCTTAATTGTCTGGCGCCCCTGCTGCCAGAAAAGTGCTGTTTTTTGCAGTTGTTTTACAGCGTATGGTAAAGATAATTGCTTTATTTTTACAGACATTTTCTGGTGCGCCTGCTGCCAGAAAATTACTGTATTTTGCAGTATTCTTTTTTACAGTGCAGCACAGTACAGCACCCAGAGACTGGATTGATTTGATACTAAGGCTGCAGTAACTTACCCCTCTTTACAATCATGGTGAGCAGAAAACCACCTCAGAATGCACATGTTGAACCATGAGGTGGACAGACTACATAAGAGCACATAGCCTTCCACTCTTGGCTACAGTCGGCACAAACTCACTGACACTGGACAGTTCAAGACTGGAGAAAGAGCAGGTAGTGTGTTTTTTTTTTTTTACAATCTTGAAATACTCTATAAAGATATTTCTGTGATTATACTGGGTAATATGAATTGGGTTGTATGAAAGCTGTGCAGTTTCCTACCATATGTCTGCATTTATTTGAAGTGACCCAACCTTTAAAAAATGTTTTTATAGCTGTTTTTGTATTGGTGTTTGTAATTGCTTATGAGCGCATTTTCATATAAAAGCTTTTGATATGAACAACACAAAAACAAACAAAACAAGAGGCAAATTCCCCACTAACCTGGTGTTTTTGCAATGGCATTATCAAAACAGGAAGTGAAAAATGGGATTATCAGATTAGCAGAAATGTCTGCATCATAGAAACAGGTTCTTATTAAGAGATTCTTTGACTCTTTGAAAACTAAATCTCATTCTCCACAAAAGGAAGTTACATTATAGCTTTCATTCTCCTTGCAGAAATACTATTTCATTGGATTTTTATAACTGTTAAATGTGACGGAGAAAAGTATTTCCCATCAACCCATTTCAGTCCTGCTGTGTCTTAGCTGTGTGAGCTAATTTTGAATCTGTCATGGGTTATATGAGAAAGCTTAACAGGAAGATTATCTGAGCAGATGCCAGTTAAAGCATTGAATTATGCAATGCTCCAGACACAATGGTTGATGATTGAAATCTGACTTGTTGAAATAGGAGAATGAGCTTTTCATTCATTCAGGAAACTGTTGCCTTTTTGTACTCAAATAAAAGCTCTAGCTCTAGATTAATTTAATTCCTTGTTTTGTGGTTTTGTTTCCAAACTGGCTTATCACTTATTCATCAAGTCATTGAATAGTCAGGACTCTTGGAGAGAGAGTGGTGAGAGAGAGAAGCTCTCTGCTGTGAAGCGGAAAATGAAGAGGTCAAGCTCACAGCCAGTGTCTTATCTTATCATCTTATGATGATGTGATTATTGGCTCAGGGTTAGGGTTAGGGTAAGACTCACCAAGCCCCAAACAGGATACTCGCAATCCTGATTTCCCAAGATTCCTGTAAAAAGGAGATAAAAAACTACTGATCAGTTCAGGTGAAGTAGCGCGGTTGTATGAAGTAGAGTGGTTGAATTCACATTCACCAGGTTTTTGGTGCAACTAAAAGGGTGAATTGAAACAGTAAATATTAGTGAGACAGGATGATGCCGTGTTTCATTTAATTCTGTCACAGTCAGTTCTGGTGGGACTGTGATGCTAATTCACGAAAGCTAGCTTTAATAAGCACCCTAAAAAGTGTATCATAAAAGTGAATGTTCTGCCTACTGAAACTGGAATTATATATACAGTATGTATATGAAACACATGTATATTATACATGTATATGAAACACATGTTTCATGCCATAATTAATATAAATGAACTACAATACGCAGATTTTTATAAAGAAATATATCTTAATTTCGGGCAGCACAGTGGTGCAGTGGGTAGCACTGTCGTCTCACAGCAAGAAGGTCCGGGGTTCAGTCCCCGGGTGGAGTGGTCTGGGTCCTTTATGTGTGGAGTTTGCATGTCCTCCCCGTGTCTGTGTGGGTTTACTCCGGGCACTCCGGTTTCCTCCCACAGTCCAAAGACATGCATATTAGGTTAACTGGTGTCTCTAAAGTGCCCCTAGTGTGTGTGTGTGTGTGTGTGTGCCCCCTATGATGGATTGGCGCCCTGTCTAGGGTTGATCCTGCCTATTGCCCTATGCCGCCAGCTAGGCACAGGCTCTCCCGTGACCCTGGGGACAGGAATAAGCGGTTAAGATAATGAATGAATGAATATCTTAATTTCAGGACTGCTTTCTTTTTATCATTTATGAAGAAGGAAGATTGAAGAGTGACTGAAGATTGGGTTTGCCTTAGACTGTTTCTCAGATTTATGTCAACCATGATTTGATTTCAACTGAACCTCTGGCCTGTGTGTCCCAATTTACATGCCTCATAGCATCTTACTGTCACTTAAATCAACAAATCTGGGATTGCAGGGATCCTTCACATTGCTGCCTCACAGTTTGAGGTTCTCTGGTTTGATCCAGAGCTTGGGTAAGGTTAATGTGCCTAGAATTTTATTCATTTAAAACTTGCTACATGCTAATATTTTTAAAACTTATGTAGCTGAAATGAAATGAAGGCTGAAAACATAATGTTTTAAATCTTCAAAAGAAAACCTCTAAAATATAATTAAATAAAGTAAAATAAAATAAAATAAAAAGGCACCTACAATAAAAAAAACTCCTCAAACATTTTGTGGCTTTGCTTCCCATGTTTACACGGGTTTCCTCCAGATTCTCAGTGTGTCCAAAAATGCTGATAGATGGACGGACTATGCTAAATTACCCATAGGTATGACTGATCGTGTGAATGTGTGTTCATGTGACCCTTTGATGGACTGGCTTCCTGAGCTAATCTCTGGATCCACTGTGATCCTGATAAGAATAAAGTGGTTACTGAAGACAAGACAAGACAAGATAGGATGAAATGAAATGAAATGTAATCTTCTGCTTATGCTGTGAGTTTTGGATTTTTTTCTTAATACATTTGTTGCATTGATTTTTAATGTGGACCATCTACTGGAAAACAGGCTAAAATAAAATTGGGATGATATTCAATTTTTGTCCATTTTAATGATTTTGCATAAAACATACAGACTTTGGATGCAGACAACCTGTGGGAGTGCGGAGGTGGTGAAATGGCTGTTGTGAGTGGGAGGAGCAGTGGAGGGGAAGGAGCATGATGTGTAATGCACAAATAGCTGCACCTGTGTGCAGTTAATCATTAAGTGTAATTATAGATATGTTGATAAGGATATTTAGGGAAGTGCCATAAGGCAGTGAGGAAACCCCCAGTGCAGTGAGTTGGACCTGTTCTGTCTTTGAGTCATTAATAATAATGAGCAATATGGAGAAGGGAGAAAGGGCAGGACAGTAAGTGGGCACAGGGCACTAGCTTATAGGAAAGATCAACACTAATGTAGATGCTCCTCACGTCCTGTTGCTGTGGAGGACTGGACTTGTGTGTTTTATGGTCTTGATGCAATTTAAGTTGATTTTAACACCTTATCACTCTTCAGAGCCTTTAATACTCATCTGAATTGATGGTCAGTGACAACTGCCTTCATTACTGCTGCTTTTACTGAATAATGAGGTTTAAGAAATGTGGCCCTGATTTAATCTTAGAGACAAATGAGGAAGGTATTTCTCTCTCTTTTGTTCTTTTTCTCTTTCTCTTTTTTTTCCTGCAGCATTTTAATGCCTCATGCAGTGACTATTCATCACTTGAAATAATGCCATTAAATTGTTTTATGCCTTCACCCATTGTACTTAAAGCATAATGTTACCCTGCAGTAGAAATCACATTAAGGAAATCTGTAATACTTTTCTTCATCAGAGCCCACTGTTCTGCTAGTGGTGAAGGTTTACATCTAATACACTTATAATCTCCAGCACTTAGTCTAATCTTCAGCTGTGAGAAATGCTACATACTGATAAGCAGTATCATGCAATTGCTAGTCTCTATGTCAAGGTATAGGTACAGTATATACTGTATATATTGTAATTTCCCAAGTTCATTATCTATTTCCTGTTTGGCTGTTTGGCATGCCATAATTAATATACATAAGCTAAAATGCTTCACTGTACATACTTGATAAAGAAATGCATCTTAATTTCAGCACTACTTTATTTGATCACTTTTGAAGATTGAAGAGTGAAGAGTGATTGAAGATGAGTTTGCCTCAGCCTGTTTCTGTGTTAACCCTGATTTGATTTATACTCAACCTCTGGTCTGTGTGTCCCAATGTACATGCCTCATAGCATCTTACTGTCACTTAAGACAAGAAACCTAGACTTGCAGGGTGGCTTCACATTGCTGCCTCAAAGGCCCTGGTGTGATCTGGAGCTAGGGTTAGGTTAAGGTGCCTAGGATTTTATTCATTTTTAAAACTTATACTTACTAATATTTTTTAAAACTTTGTCAAATGTAGCTAGGGAAGACAGATGCAGTCCGACAGGTATGTGACTAAAATGTATCTCAGACTACCTCCAGAAGTGGTTTAAGTGATCACAGTATATCTATTTCAAATGCATTACTGGAGAATTTAAACTATCATGCTAATGTGGATAATTCCTGTGTGAATATAATCCTGGTACTCAAGATACATGAAATGATCAAGTGGAAAAATAGGCTACATGTGGTGTTTTTGTGTTGATATAAAATTATGCAATACACTCAAAAATGTGATAAAATCCAAGATTCTCAAGCTTCATGGAGTATGCAAATACACCAGTTACTAAACTGAGCACTAAAATATCCAAGACTGTGCCTCTGATGCTATTTAATTTTGTTGTTAATACTACTCTACTTACTTTATTTGCTATATATTTTTCATGATAATGATTATTTAATAGCAAACCAAGTAGTTTTCCAGGTTGTTAAGCCATTGCACTCAAATTTAAATACTCCTTGACTAGATGTGATTTTGATTGTACAAACACTCCAAACAAAATGAATGAATAATGAAACTGTTGCTGGAGCATATGATTTTTTAAAATCACATTTGGCATATTCAATTTTGATTCATGAGAACCATAATCTTCAGTCTATTATTCAAACCTTCCATAATTTAAACATGGGCCTTTCGGGTTTACATTTATTTTATGATTTTTCCCTCTATTGAGACATTGTTTTTATTTTTTATTTTATGTGGTATGTTCATCCAACTTCACACCACCCATGTTGTGGCTGAGCTGCCACCTGCTAAAGGCAGCAGGCTGCGTGACGCACGCTGCATGTTCACACGTCTCTGTCAATTAATATTATGAAACTAACAGTTGAAAACTTGTCATATAACCCAGCTGGAGGCAATGGAAGCTTTTTTGTCTTTTTCCCCCCCTGCATGTTTTTCACAACTGATTTTAGATATTCATGGGCATTTTTTTTTCCACAAACAATGGTCATTTCAGCAGTTTCTGAGTGACTGCATTCTATCATACCTGACCTGCGTAGACTGAAACACTCAGGTGTAAACTGTGATTTTGTAAACTTCTAAGGGAGAATGCACACAGTTACAACTTTGTGTAATGTAGGCAGTGTGTAATGTGTACTGTAGATGTTCTCCCTCAGGCACCCAAAAAACTGTTTTCATTATTATCTGTGGGAAGGATATTAAACAGATGTTTGTATATTTTGTCACTGGTACCTTAGGGAACAGAAATAGGCATTTACACTTATGAAACATCACAAACATGGTTTCTGAATGCTGTATCTGGTTTTCAATGCCTTCATCTCTTTTTGTGCTGAGCTTATTTGTCGATTATTCATTAGTTTTTGAAGTCTCTGTTCAAAAATATCATATCACAGAAGACCAGTCATGCAAGGTGTGAACAAGGCCACAGATACAGGTTATACAAGTAACATAAGCGACGTTAGCCTAGAGAGAGAGTGAGAGAGAGAGAGAGAGAGAGAGAGAGAGAGAGAGAGAGAGAGAAAATAAAAACACAGATACAGAGGATAGCAAAACAATTAAAA
>JAOVVH010000029.1:9478836-9490874 GCA_028566435.1 Scorpiodoras heckelii | reverse complement strand
ATCAGAATTCAATGCTGGGGCCTCAACAAACATCAGTGTGAGGACTGTGCAATGTTCCCTCCAAGATCCCGTGGGGGACCTACCAAGTATTAACTGCTATACCAGTTTTTCTGGTACTTCAGTGTATATTTACATATACTTATACATTTATTCATATACAATTCTTTGCTGCAAATTTTGGAGGTTTGGGAGGATATGTACTTAGAGGAAACCCATGTCACAGACACACACAAGGAGAACTTTCATTCATGTGTTTGATTAAATATTACTAAGTTAGCTATCAATAAATTAGCCATCTAATTATTAGAGATGCTTGGTTTCACAGTTACTTACTTACTTTAACAGTTATTTACTCTATCTCTGTATCTGCCTGGTTAAAAGATAAAATAAAGCATTTATTTGTCATACATACACTCTAAGGTTCGTAGATTGTTTTGATGTCTAAAAACATCTTCAGATATAAAACGTCTGGTCTTTCAAAATGATACTGTTGGGGCCTTCTCTTAAAATCTGCTGTGTCTGTGAGATCGCTAACAGAAAACAACATGGTTATTTATTTTTGTGAAAAAGCTAGGTATGCCTGTCCTAAATCTGTTCCTGTCAACCCTGCAAACCTTTTTCAAATCAAAAATTGATTTTTGCCAGGGCGACATAGTGGCTCGATGGGTTTCACTGTCGCCTTACAGCAAGAAGGTCCTGAGTTCAGTCCCTGGGTGGAGTGGTCTGGGTCCTTTCTGTGTGGAGTCTGCATGTCCACCCCGTGTGCATGTGGGTTTACTCCGGGTACTCTGGTTTCCTCCCGCAGTCAAAAATTAGGTTAATTGGTGTCTCTAAAGTGCCCTATGATGGATTGGTGCCCTGTCTAGGGTTGTTCCTGCCTTGTGCTCTATGCCACTGGCTCTCCTGTGACCCCGAACAGGAATAAGCAGTTAAGATATCGGATGGATGGATGATTTTTGCCAAAATTAAGTATTATTTTCATTTCCATAAAGCTTTTTTTAATAGAAAAGTATATGTTATTAAGCTCTTTGGTCTTACATTTTACAGGTTTAGGTGAGTTTAGGTTAGTCCATTTGTTTGTATTGATTTTATTGTTGTTTTTTCAATGGTTTAATCTAGTTATGTACTTTTTAGTTAACTGGTTATTGTTTATCCTTATGTTTATCTACAATTTTATGCTTATTACTAAAAACCATTTAGACATAGACTGATTCCTTTAATTATTTTTTTGTTAAGAATACACATTTGTGAAGGGGGGGCTGACTAAACTATTTATCACTTGTTTCATTTGGAAGAGGACTATTCAATATTTGGGATTAGGAGGAATTTCTCACTGTCCAAAAATAAACCTCCTGCATTAAAGATGTGTAGAACCCAGGCAGGAAGCCAAGGGAATGAAGACATAGGAGGCAATCTTCCATTAGCAAAGTGAATCACTAATGACAAAAAACAACACAAAAATACATAACCATTTCATTGTAGTCAGTTTTTTCATTGTCAAGGCCCATGTCAGCTCTCCTGGCATTGGCTTTCTTTTGCAGGTCAGAAGACAATCATGGCAACATAGCAACTGCCTATAAATACACGTCATTATTAACCAAACACAGGTGTTACCACTCTTTCATTATGCACTCATCCTCTGCAACTTGCAGTTTCTCTCTACTAACATTCATAGCAAGCCTAAATTCCCCCACCCCAACAAAGGAGGAAATCTGCCACCTGCCTGTGGACCACCTCATACTTAAAAAGCTGCAAATCCAGATTCCAAAGAGTGATCCACACTTTGGAGGATTGGTGGCAGAGCCACTGGCAGGACATGAAGCAAAAAGAGGGTGAAAGATGGTCCCAGCAGGTGGTGTAAGAGGGTGAGGTCTCCTTGATGGATGACCAGGCACTCCCTTTTCTATGACCTTTTCTCTGGACCAGTGACAGTGGTACTTAACTACCCATTTCGACCATGGCCTGGAAGTCTTCCATGACTACTTTTTTGTGGTCAGGCAAGTGATAGGGGTAGATGCATACAACCACTCTAGTTGAATGGAGAGAAGATGGTGACAGAGAGGACTTGTGTAGATTTTGCTGAACTTTTTATGACTTATCTTACAGCTGACTTCCTTGTCTTGTTGTGTGGCCTTAAGTTGCCCTTGCCACATGTCGAACAATGGAGAATTTGATGTAGATAGCATCAAAGGAGGAGTATATAATCCCCTGGAGAAACCCTACAAATACCCCTATTTTGCAACTGGGATTGATGTTCTTGAGCAAATTCTCCTCTGTTGTTTTTGCTCTTAGGTTTAACATATACTGACTTTTGCTCTTATTTTCATCCCTCCTTCCAATTTTCAAGCACAACATCTAATACACCCTGCAACTTGCACCCACACAATAATTCAAATTGTGAGAACCCCGTTGAGGCTTTCAGGAATTACAAATAACTTGAATTACAAATAACTGGGGGTTTAACCACTTATTTCAATTCTGGGATCACTTGATACAAGAAAAAAGGGGTAGATCAGAGCAGTGTTTGGTAGGACTAACACACAATTAGAGACATAGGTGTGCCTCAGGATTTTGTCTTGAGACTGCTTCAAGGGAAAATCCCTCAGGGGAATTCATTCAAATGTTAAGGAGATGGAGACCTCCCTATCCTCTGGTTCTCCAGAGCTGATGTCAATAGCTCAGGCAATACATCACTGAGAAGGACACACTGCACTGCTGTAGACAGTTGAGTTGTACAGGTTGTACTAGGACATACTTCTCAAAATTAGTGGATGTTTAAAGCAACAACTATCCGGTACCTCTATTTTATTCTTTCTCTCCCCAAACTAGATTGTGATTGGCCCTAGTAGGTATTCCTGTATGTCCCAATGCAGACACCTCACCCCATTGTGTCCTCTCTAATGTCCTGCTTTGAACCATGATTTGATCCACCAATGTGTGGTATCACATACTTAGGATATTCAGAAATGCAGTACATCCAGGTTTGGTCAGAGGAGGCCTGTGGTGCATCAGACACCTGACGAAAAGCCCCACCTCCATAGACAGACATTAGTCCTGCATGTTGAAAAGAGAAAAGGGAGAGGGACAGGTAGAGGTCAGGCCTGTGGGACTGGTTTCCAAAAAATTGCCCCCATTTCCCAGGAGCAGAAATTGGAAAAGACCAGAAAATGAATGCAGATGGAAAGAAAGAGAGAGAAGGAGGAGCTCCCTACCTCTTGACATGCTGCCACGTGCATGTCTAGCATCACTAGCAAGTGGCACTGGACTCACTCACCTGTCCCTTCTGGCAGTTTGGCAAATCTTCCAGCTTCATCATATTCATCATTTCTCCAGTCTCACACTCCTTAGCCAGCAACAACATCTGACAGGGGTCTTGAAGCAATTACTCAAATTCCAAAGGGCAGCCGACCTTGCTGAGGCTTGTTGAAACTGCTAGGGATATTATTCAGCAAACTGATTTCAGGACTGGTTTTTTTCAGATTCCCACACAACAGCTGGTTTGCTGATGTCAGTGTGACATGGTCCACAGGCTGGATGATAGCAGTGGCTGTACCATACTCCTTGTCAATCCTCTGCCTGCACTTGGAAAATGGCCTCAAAACTTTGATGCTGTTCAGTGTGCAGGTCAAGGATGACATGATGATGAACATGGTGGGGGTGATCTTTAACATTTCAGTAAAGGAAACTAGCTACATGGTGGGGACTTTGACAAAAACTATATGAGCACATGTGCTAGCTGTGGTAGTCATAATAACTACACATTGTCATCAGTCTGTTTACAGTCATGATCACTATCAGCTCTCATGCAGCACAGGCAGCTTAGTAATATTTTTTTTATTAACCACACAGATGTAACCACTCAATCATACACACTCATTTTCTGTGACTTCTCATCCCTTCCACAACCATCACTTAACTATGCCCTCACTGTCATAGTAAACTTGTAACTCTTGTAACTATTTTTAATGGAGGACTGAGGTTTATGGTATCAATAGCTGCCAGTCTAAAACTGGATTTGAAACCAATTTGGATTTCAAATGTAATTTTTAATTGGTCACCCATGATATCTCAGCAAATCTTAGTAAACAGATAATATGCTTTCACTATTGGATAAGCTTGTGTTATCTCTGACATTCCTCTTACTGCCTCTCTGCCAACATTAAGTGAGTGTAAGTGTGCCATTTGAGTGAGCCATCAGAGACTGTCACACTTTGCACTCCCAGGTGAGACACTATTCCTGGGTGCCCTGAAGTGAAGATCTTCTCAAAATTCCCTCTGTTAATGAGCCTCGGAGACAGAGCACTCAGAGAATCACATCACTCTCATAAGAACAAGCTCACACAGCAAATGAGTTTAATATAAAATGCCACTGTTAGAGAACCTCCTAGGGCACTGCTTGCTAATTTTCAATGTTCTTAATTTAACCAGGAACGTTTATTGTTGGTTAAGAACAAGCTCTCCTCTCTATGAATGACATACACTCAATAAGCACTATATTAGGAACACTATACTAATACTAGCCATATCCACTTAACATTTAGATCAGAGTTTTACTGGCCCCTTGTATGTACCCCACCGCCCCGGGCTAGTGTGTGCTCACTTCACCAATGTGTGTACAGTAAATGTGTGTGTTTCACTGCACGGATGGGTTAAATGTGGAGAACAAATTCCTCTGTGTGCAAGCATCATAGGCCAATACTTCACTTTCATTTCATTCATTTCATTATTTTCACTAGAAATAAAATACATTTCCATAAATACGTTCATTTATTAATCGTATATACATGTACTGTATATATACTGTGGATCTTGCACTGTGAGCTCCATCTGTCTGCCTCCTTTACAAACCCCATTTGCAGAAAAATTGGGACACTTTCTTAAAATGCACTTAAAACTAATATCTGCAATTTGTTAATTCACTTGAACCTTTATCTAACAGACACAATTACAAAGAAAAGTTTTTCAGTGTTTTTAATTTGCAGTATAAGGCCTGGCATAGGTCTGCTGAAATAGACATGGAGCTCCAGGAAAAGATGTTGTCTTTACAGCAGCATAGGTTTCTCCAAAATACCAATATAAGCCTCCAATGGTAACTTCACATACATGCAGATGACCTATACTGTGGGCACCCCATGTCATAACACTTGCTGGTTTTTGTACTTTTGTTGGTAACAGTCTGGAAGGTATTTTGAATCTTTGGACTCATCTGACCACAGAACATCTTTTCACTGTCTTTCAGTCCATCTTAGATGACTTCGGGTCCAGAGAACTCGCTGGCATTTTTGAACAAAATTAATTTATGGGTTCCTCTTTGCATAATACAGTTTCAGGTTGCATTTCTTGATGCAATGGTGGACTGCATTAAGTGACAATGATTCTCCAAAGTACTCCTGAGCCCATGTGTCTATGTTCATCACAGTAGCATAATGGTTTCTCAAACAATACCTCATGAGGGCTCGATGGTCGCACACATGGTCGCACACACGTTTGTCCTTTACACACTGAGATTTCCCCTGACTCCCAGAATCGTTTCATGATATTATGAACTGTAGATGGTCAAAGACCTAAATTCTTTGCAATCTTGGGCTGAGAAAAATTTTAATTGAACTGACTGACAATTCTTTCATGAAATTAATCACAAAGTGGTGAAACACGACCCATCCTTGCTTGCAAAGACTAAGCCTTTTGTGGATTAAGTCTTTTACGCTTAATTTTGAGGATCTCATCTGTTACCAGTGAAATGAATTCTGGATCCTTTTAGTGTTACTTGAATAACCTATTCAGTCTTATTTTGTTTCTGTCCCAACTTTTTTTGAGTGTGTTGCAGCCATCAATATCTAAATTGGTTTAACAAATATAATTTCATTTCAAATAGAAGTTCATCATTGAAAACATGGAAAATCTTTTATTTGTCCTTATGTCTTCTAAATAAAGGTTTAATTAAATTAACAAATTACAGATTTTAGCTTTTATTGCATTTTTAGAAGTTCCCCAACTTTTCTGGAAATGGGGTTTGTCTGGAAATGGCATGTATTTATTTGGTTGTAATTTGGCATGCCTTATTTGAACGTTACATTTATGTAGTGCCTATCTATATACAGACATACAGACTCCACACAGAAAGGACCCGGACCAGTCCCACCTGGGGATTGAACCCAGGACCTTCTTGCTGTGAGGTGACAGTGCTACCCACCAAGCCACCATGCTTATTTGTCTTATTAGTCTTACTGGCCTTAGTTTGCCTAATTTATAAATTCTAGACATAAGCATTTCAACAAAAAATTTTCTTATGCAAATTGCAGTTGGTCATTATAAAAGTCATTGCTATTAGTTAGGAAGATGCACACAAGTAACAATCATGGTGAAGATGGAGGACCTTCCTAAAGTTCTTAGTGACAACAATATTAAGCAACTGTGAACTGGAAAAAGAAAATTGGAAAAAGAAATACAGCACCAAAGCAAACAGCAAAGACAGTAGCCTGTATGTACAGGCCTCCTCGTGATGTAGAAGTCAAACTATTGTGTAAAAATAGCATTCAGCTAAAGATAACAGTGTTATTAATAAAAACTGCCTTTCACCTTGCAAAGTACAAACCCAATTGCAAAAACGTTGGAACATGTAAATGTAAATGTAAAATGTAAATAAAAACAGAATGGAATGATTTGCAAGTGTCATAAACCCATATTTTATTCACAATAGAACATAGAACATATATCAGATGTTGAAAGTGAGAAAATTATTCATGAAAAATATTAGCTCATTGTGAACTAGATGGTAGCAACGCATCTCGAAAAAGTTGGGACGGGGCAACAAAAGGCTGGAAAAGTAAGTGGTACTAATAAAAAACAGCTGGAGGAGCATTTAAATAAGCTACTACAAGTAAGTAGGTTAACTGGCAACAGGTCAGTAACATGACTGGATATAAAATGAGCATTTTAGGAAGGCAGAGACACTCAGAAGTAAAGATGGGCAGAGGTTCATCAATCTGCTCGAAATGTCTAAAAATTGAGGAACAATTTCAGAAAAATGTTCCTTAACTTAAAATTACAAAGACTTTGAATAATCCACCATCTACAGTACAGAATATCATCAAAAGATTCAGAGAATTGGGAGAAATCTCTGTGCAAGGCTGAAGGTCAATATTGGATGCTTGTGATCTTTAGGCCCTCAGGCTGCACTGCATCAAAAACAGGCATTATTTTGTACAGGAAATCACTACATGGGCTCAGAAACACTTCCAGAAATCATTGTCTGTGAACATAGTTTGCAGTGCAATCCACAAATGCAAGTTAAAGCTGTTTTATGCAAGGAAGAAGCCATATGTCAACATGATCCAGAAATGCCGCCGTCTTCTCTGCGCCAAAGCTCATTTAAATTGGAGTGAGGAAAAATGGAAAACAAGAAAAAGGAAAATGTCTCACTTTCAACATCTGATATGCGATCTATGTTTTATTGTGAATAAAATATGGGATTATGACATTTACACATCATTCCATTTGTGTTTTTATTTACATTTTACACAACGTCCCAAGCTTTTTTGGAATTGGGGTTATAATATCTGCATATGAAATATGAGCTTTCTCTGTCTCATTGTTTTGGCACACAGATGTCGCCTTGGGACTTGTTTCCAGCCTGCTGGAACCCCTGATGTGATGTGTCCAAGTAATTTGAATATCACAAACTAAACACTTCCAATAAAAATCATGTTGGAGAAAAGCAACAATAAAGTATAGCTGACAGATGAAAACAACATTTACATTGCAGTTTTTTAAATTAGTGTGATTGCAGTAGGCAATCACACTACTGTTCTTCTTAAGTATTATTATTTAATTTGCAGTCCTTTAATTTAAGTGAGTAATCATTTGGTTATATAATATGCATGTGTAAAGTTCACTGAAACACATATAATCTTTTCTGAACAGATGCAAGAGTTCACACTGTCACACTGAGACAAATCCTTTAGATAAATCAGTGCTGCTTTGGAATGATATCCTCTGGTCAGATGAAATAAAAATAATTAAATAATTCAGCTGGTCATGTTTGGAGAAAGGTTTGCTAGTTTGAGCCTGTTAGCATACCCACAGATATGATTTGTACATGAGCCATTACATGTCATTAAAGGTAGCATAAACAAAGTTATGAACCAGGATATACTAGAGGAGCCAAGAAACTCAATCCGGGGATAAGATTGGGCTGTTTCATGAAGGCAATGACCACAAACATGCAAGCAAGATAACTTAAGCCAGCTTTTCATGGCCATACCATGTCCTGACTCAAAGCCACTGAAAATTTATGAGGGATTTTGAAATTATGAGTCCATCAGTGGGACCCATGGAGTTAAAGATGAATTGTTAAGAGGAATGAGTCAAAATTGAACCGCAATGCTACAAAAAGCATATTACTTCTTGCTATACACATCTTGAAGTTATTACTGCTTACAGTAACTTTGCAATGTTTTACTCATTTTGGTAAATTGTGGTGTCTGAATACTTTTTAAAAATTTTAAACATCTTGGTGCTTATGACTGCATTCATTTTTTGTTCATATTTACATTTATATTTAAAGATAAACCACATCATGTGTGTAAGTATGAAGTGGCTGTAGCATTGTGGATTGTGACAGTGCCCACTATGAAAAATGCTATGTAAATAAATGTAATTAAATTGAATATATCTACTGGAAGTATATTAAATAACCAAAACAAAACTGTCCAAATACTTATTTCCCTCCCTGTAAATTAGATATTTAACATAATCCCTATATAAAATTGTAGTGACTCACACCAATTACTGTATATGATTGAAAGCCTATCAGTTAAGGTAGAATTTACAATAACTGTCACAAAGCACCTGGATTTTCATGAAAGCCATTTTTTGTGTACAAATGCTATTGTAAATGATTTACGACTAAATTAATTCATATCCAGCTTATTAAAAGAGGCCTAATGTACATATAATGCTCCATCAGCAGGTATTTCCAAAATACTTATCATGCATAGCTTATCATGCAACACATATTATCTATTAATCAGATTTAAATTTCTTTTTAGAGTATTGTTCCATTAAACGGTGCAAACGAGTGCAGCTGCCCATGACTAATGACTGTTCTCTGCAGTACAAATAACTTTATTATTTATTAACTTTATTAACTTTATTAACACTATATTTAATGCAGTGTATTCTGAGAACATGGAAAGTAGCACAGTGACTGTGACTAGGCACACCTCAGAGCCATATCTCCTCGGTTTGCAGAATGCACTGGTAGGCTTCGCATAAGGAAAGCTATGGGTCAGCAAGTTTGTATGTGATATACACAGGCTATAGGGAACAAAGTTATTTTGTCTTCACAAATTTCAGTTTCTTCATTGGGTTTCTTTTGTGTCCTCCGCTACTGGCTGTAATTACCTATCTCTATGTACAGCTGAGTGCAAAGGTTTGGACACTCTTAGAACTAAATGAAAAAGACAAAGAAATTGATTTAATAAATAAGACATTCAGTTATCAATAATGGTATATTTAATAGTGGTGTTTGTGTAACTTGGAGCTTTAGACTAACAGCAGGAAATGCGCAAACTTTATTATTACTGTGCAACAGGGTATGAGTACTTTTACATGCACTAGTGCAAGTTTCACTAATCAAATAATTTAATATTTGGAGTCTAAAAAATGGAGTCTGTGAAAATTGCACCATATCCACCATATCCGTTAATGAACTATTATGCAGTTCATTTGATAATGACAAGGAGAACCAGTGAATAGTCTAATACGATTTACTTAGAATCTATTGGACATTTTTAAAAAAAACAAGAAACAAATAAATAAAATAATCAGAATTCAAATTATCTTGTATATGTCAGTTCTCTAACAGTGTGTATGTTTATTTACCAAAGTATCACCTCTAAATATATTTCAGTTGACCTTTCCCCATCTTTGTCCACATGTATGGTACCCTGTGTCAGAGTTTCACTGTGTCTTAAAGAGAAAAGCAGTGACACACAAACTCTTCTACCTGCTGGAGCTCAGAGGCAGATGTTGATATAGTAACCTTCACCTTCAGTTTCAGCTTCTTCGTGCTTTTCTCTGAATACTGTAGTGTTCTTTGTCTGGGAAGCTTGCTGCATGATGCTTCGTATAGGTCCATCGCAACCATGACATCATCGATGAAATCAGGGTGTTTACACAGAACACACTTCTTCTTCTTCTGCTTCTTCTTCATCTTCTTCTAGTTTTTTTCTTCTTCTGCTTTTTCCCCATTAATTTTTTGTCAGCTATATCATATACTTAGACTTCACCAATCCACTTGACACTTTAAGTATGTTCTTTCTGTTCATTTAATATTTAATATTTAGACTATTGTACGTACAGCAGCTTGTCCACCCAAGGAGGTTTGGGTCATTTTTGAGTCTGGGTCCTTCCAAGGTTTCTTCCTCATAATATTAAGGGAGTTTTTCCTTGCCATTGTTGCTCAAATTGGGCTTGGCTGTAGATAATTAGGTAACTTGTAAAGCTGCTTTGAGACAATGCTCCATTGTAAAAAGCACTATAGAAATAATTTTTATTTTGATTGATTGATGAGTTGGTATGGTTGCAGCCCCATATGTCAGATACAGAATATAAGGTTTGTGTTACTAGGTATGGTAGGCTGAAGTGGTGTAGGCTCAAAGCACTTTTTGGGCAATAGCTTGAAAATCATTTTGCCTACGATTATAAACTTTTAATGGTGAGTTGGCCTCTATGATGTGCGTTACCCTAGCTCATTACTATTAATTTTTGGAATAGCACCAGCTAGTGAACAAAGTTTAAAGCAAAAATCTAGCATTTCACTAGCCAATATCTTGCACTCACACACAAACTTCACTAAATTTCACACTCTGCATCACTACCAAATTCCTTAGAAGCATGCCACATGTTGAGAAATTCTGTCCATAGGACAGCAACTGACACATATCAATATCTCAAGAATTGCTTAAGCAACAACTTTTGTAATTTGGTGTGTTTATTTCACTTCATTCTCACTCTTTCTCTAACTTCTCCCACTTGCGGCAATCATTTTCCACACCACTATGCTTAGTTATATATTTATTAAGATCTGTGACATTGATCCAGTTGGTGGTTTGGGGTGCTTCCCTGTACATGGTGTCTTCCTAGAACCGTTTCTCTTCACCCTATATACTGCTGACTTCAGATACAGCTCAGTGAACTCTCACTTACAGAAATTCTCAGACTACACTGCTATTTCTGGCATCATTACGGATGAGGATGAGAGTGAATACAGGGGACTCATTCAGGACTTTGTTGTTTGGTGTCAGCGAAACCACCTACAGATCAACACTGGAAAAACAAAAGAGTTGGTGGGAGTTTGTAGGCGCGAGCATCTTCAAACTTCTCCAGTGAACATCCTTGGTATGGACATCGAAATGGTGACTCTTACAAGTACCTGGGTGTTCACCTCAACAATAAACTGGCCTGGTCACACAACACTAAAGCACTCTATAATAAAGGACAGAGCAGACTCCACCTACTGAGGAGTCTGAGATCATTTGGGGTACAGGGGTCACTCCTGAGGACTTTTTATGACATCACAGTGGCATCAGCCATATTCTATGGAGTGGTCTGCTGGAGCAGCAGCATCTCAACAGCAGAGAAGAAAAGACTGAACAAAATGATTAAAAGGGCCAGCTCTGTCCTGGGACGTGCCTTGGACACAGTACAGGTGGTGGGAGAAAAGAGGACACTAGCCAAATTAACATCGTTGCTGGATAATGTCTCCCACCCCATGCATGAGTCTCTGGTGGCATTGAGCTGCTCGTTCAGTGACAGACTGCTTCATGACAAATGTGTGAAGAAGCGTTATCGGAGGTCCTTTGTTAGTGCTGCTGTGAGACTTTACAATCAGCACAGCTCCAAGTAGCCCCCACATCCACCCCCCCATGTTTATTTAAATGTGCAATACACACTAATTTAAAGTGCAACAACCATATAAGTGCCATCATTCTTTAATTGTGTAAATTTTGTTTAACTGTGTAAATAGTATATTT
>JAOVVH010000029.1:9461017-9475105 GCA_028566435.1 Scorpiodoras heckelii | reverse complement strand
ACCCAACGACAGTGGGCTTGGCTCCAGACCCCCCCCCCCCCCGTGACCCCGACTAGTGGGACAAAGCGGAAGATAATGAATGAATGAATGAGCTGTCTATATGTGTGCAAGTAGTAGCGTTAATTATCATATAGCCAATATGACCAATAGGAAAATAAACCAAATTGAGTGCCCACATGATATTTAGATATACTTCAACAGGTAAAAACCTATTCAGTCTTATATAATGATTTCTTTATTATAAATAATTGAAAGACTCTAACTGCATATATTGGACAGTTCAGTCAATATTGATCCTCTTTCCACCAAAGCAGGAATAGCAATGCTAGAATGAATATAGGAAAACAGCTTTATTAAAACTATTACGATTTCTACAATGATTATGGTCATATGCGTGGTCTTTGCAATAAATTGGATGATGTTTATTTAAGATTTATTGTTTCCTATTAAAACGTCTAGCTATATTTTCTACATAATGAAGCAAAGTCAGAAGTTATCTTTTTGTCTACTACTCAAAAGTTTGCATCCCTTCAAACATTCCCTAGTTCACTGAATCAAGTGAAATCAGTTAACTAGCTAATGAACATTATTAAAGGCAAATAAGACATTATATTCTAGGAATCTTTCAAGCAGTGGGATCTGAAAGTAGCTTTTATAACACCTAAAAAGAAAAAGGTGATCTTTTACAGAAGGTGAAGGTGATGAAAAGATATCAACGTCTTATGGATTCAGTTAAAACTGCACCAGAACCTAGAACCCACACCAAGAAATAGAGAAAAAACTACCAGGAAAGATGAATTGAAGCTGGATCCCAGAGAATAGAATCTTATTGTCCACCAAAATAAAAATGACACATGGGTGGATCCTGTAACAATTCTATAATACCAAATCTAGAAACTTGAATTTAATAGAAAAATAAATGGATAGATTTGAAGAAGATAAGTTAGGACCAGTCAGGCTGGCAGGCTTAGCACAGAGACGACAGAGAAAGCTACCTGAGACAATATGTATTGCATTCAGAAAGGGAATGGAAGACTTCTGGATGGGTTAAAATTTGGTAATGTCATTTGTAGTGAACTGTGATGTATCAGATATACAGTGACAACGAAGTAACATATAACTTTTCCACATTGTAAATTAAAGTGATGCAAACTTTATATAATAGTAGAACATATTTTGAATGTATAAGCGAGAGAGAGAGAGAGAGAGAGACAGAGACAGAGAGAGAGATGGTGCTCTATTGATTGTCATCTTGCTGCTTCCACTTTAAAATACTCAAAGAATATTAATTAATAGAAACACACACACATTTTGGTATTTATATATTTATTTATTTTTTTTCATTCATAACAGCAAGAGAATCAAAACAATAATAAATGTGCATAAAACATTTTTTTTCCCAAAACATAATACAAGATCTTTGCAACTGTAAGCAAAGAGTGGGTGTGAGATTACATGGTGAGTGTGAAGCGTTCATTAAAGCAGGTGCTTTCAGCAGGTAGGGACCCCCAGCGGTTTCACTGTGGCAGACGCAGTTCAGGGCTGTGCCTTGTGGTTTTTTTTCTAGGAAAAGTGATGCTTTGGTTTATTAGCACTTGTGCAGCAGCGATAAGTGAGTCAAAACCTCAAACGGAGATCAGAAGTTTTACATTCATTGTGTTTCCATAGATTTGGTGGGTGACCTTTTCCTGCTGAAGGCACGGTTGCCTTATTACACACACACACTGTGCCTGTGTGTGTGCATCATATGGTGTGTAAGGCTTACGCTAGCATGTCAGGTCATTCTGAATTGTACTGTGTTAACCACATTTCTCCTTATGGATTTGAGTAAATGTTTATCACTAAATGTATGCTGAGAATTGTCACTATATTTTAATGACATTTTCTAATGGGAACTGCAGTATTGTGAGGAATCAGTGACATACCTACTTATCTAAAGGTGGATTTTATTATATTAAATCTCTACATGCAGCTAACAACATTCAGGCGCAAGTAAAAAAAGATTTCAGAGATTTCCTAATAAGGGTGCATGTGACATTTTGGAAACAGTCCTCATGTTTGACAGGCAATAAACATTGTATGGCACTCTGGAGTCTTTCTATCAAAAAATTTAACAAAGTGTAATTTCTTTCCAGTTATTTATTCCAATCAGTCTGTTAAATATGATATTAATCAAATATACTAAATCTTTAGTTTTTGTAACTGATTACAGTCCAATGGTTTTTTGCTCTACTTTGGTAAATTTTTCACAGAAAAACAGTGTCTACTTTTACTGCATGTCACACAAGTAATGGGAAAACTTGCCAAAACATCAGCACTGAGGTTTGAATGACAGGCTGCGCAAATGATTAAGGCGGAGCGATGCTTAGCTTTTTGATTTTTTTAGGCGATGAACTGAAGTAATAATAAACGGAGCTAAGCCACGTCTGCAAGCAAATTCAGTTAGCTGGTCTATTACTCTATTAATCCTTAAATTATCCTAACAAAATTTCTCATAGAATCTTTTATTATTCAAAATAAGATCTCCATATTATACATGTTTTTCTTTTCCTTGTTTTATATTGACTATATACACAAGTGCAAAATTCGACCTTTGTCTCTCGGGTCATGGCTCTCTCACCTGCAACCAAAGTCCTTACAATGTATCCTCTTATCATCACCATCAGCATTGTCATCTAAATACTCAATATTATATATATATATATGTATATATTTGGCCTGACATTCAGGGATGTTTTTTAAAATATCAAAATACAATTTTACGTTTTAACATGGATACAGTAGAAAATATTTTTTCTCTCCACATATGCTCCGTAAGTAAACTAAAAAAAAGTTCTTGATTTGTTACGTACAAATTAAATTTGTTAAATTAAGAAATGTCATACTGGTTCATTTCAACTCGACTATTTTTCAAAATCAATATCAAAACAAAAGACAATCAAATTTTTTTTAAAAAAGAGCATCAAAACATTCAAACAGAAATCTTCAAAAACAAAAGTAAAATGTACAACAAAAGCTAAAATCACTAAACATTACATAATAAACATTGATAAGAATGATGGAGATGGTGGGGACGGAGGGGGTGAACTGGGAGATGAAATGCATTTACAATTCTAGAAATAAAGAATACAAGACTAAAACCAAAATAATACCAAATACAAAATAAGTAAATTCCAGAAAGTAAACATGCAGCAGGTAGCAATATGATTTTATATAAGCTGGTGAAGTAAACAACTGAGCAGTATGTGTCAAAATGATGAATAAAAATATAAAATATGCATAAAGAATAAGAATGACTGAAAGAACATCTGAGTGAAAAAACTAACTGAAATCTAAGGCCTCAGTGAAGAAACAGCAACAGCACCAGAGTTGGACTCAATCCCATTTCGGTTCACTTGACTGCCAAAGCCAATTGAATAAATCATTTTATATAGTCTTTCATAAATCATCTCATTAACCTTTCTAAATTGAATTGACCCCAACCCTGAATGATACTTCTCTCTGTACACCAAAAATAGACTTAAGACTTATAGCCTACACTGATCTAGATCTAACACCAACTGGGAGTGTAACATTTCTGATCTTCAGTCTCACTACGCAGTCTCTGTTCAGTCTTACTCTGCTTTGAAATTACACCAAAGTAGCTTCATTTATCTTTCTCCTAACTAGGTTTGGCCTTGATCATACCATGGCCATTCAACATTCACTACTAGAATAGACCATAAAACCTACAAAAACAACGAGAAAAATAACTTTGGCACGACTTAACAGAATGTTCAACATTATCATCTCTTTTTTTGCTGTACATAGGCTAAAAGCTGTTTAAGAGATTAAGAATCATACACATACAACACAAATCCATACAAAAGAAAACCTGAAACAAATACACATCTGGTTTTCTCACATACAAAACAAATCAAAACTAAGCTGATCATCAGGTTCAAGCAGTGCCCTCATATATACTCCGCTCCGTGACTGGAAACAGTCTCTTCACGTCATGCTCTAAGAGTCTGAGTTACTTTGACAATATAAAGACATGCGGTGATCACTGATACCCATTCTCCGTTCCACGAAAACGCCACGCTGTCATTCAAGGCAATAAAAATCTCTATATATGGCAACAGGAAGGAAAAGGCAACCCTGTTTTCATGCAAGTCGAAAAGGCCTACCTAAGGCTGAATGGAAAAAGCCATCGAGAGCATTACTAACAAAAATGATAACAATTCATTTAAAAAAAAAATTGACATGAAATTATGTATAAAAAACAATCTCTGGTAAACAGAATAACACTGTCGATATAACACTTTCCATTTGTAGCCTATTGTATATCTTGTGAAGCTTGATTTAAAGCCAAGATGTGCTTTAAAAGGTCAGAAGGATTCTGGTTTTACATAAAAACATTCATTAGTCTTCTTTAACCCTGATCCTTCCTCTGCAAGTCTACATTTTTACTGCAGAAAAGAAAACCCACTTGCATTTTGCTGGATGTATTGTGCCATGAAGAATTATAATTATCTTTCAATTTAAGGTGCATTTTCACATCTTTGTAAACCACCCTTGTCAAATCAGTAACACTTCAGCTGTTACAGTTAACACATCTCAGGAAAACACATAAAACTGAAGGTTTGGCTACTACAAAACCAATGTGAATTATTTATAGTTCAGTATCAATGGACAGGGATTGGCGTATAAGCACTTAACATGGCATGATGCGTTACAATTCACTAATGTAAGCTTGTCCAAACTAACATGGCTAATGAAAGTATGCTCATTAAGACTGCAAGTGGAACTGTAATACAGAACTGCTTCTCTCTGTTCCATCTGAATAAGCACCTCTTTTTTACTTTTCCATGTTCCCATCATACCCGAGCACAAAATTTAGAGTGGTCTTACCACTTTACTCGCTATAAAGAAAAAAAAAGAGCTTACAGGTTATTACTATAGGATTTATAGTATGATTGTTGCAATATTTCCGTCTGGGATGAAACTTCAGTGCTCAATATCTATGCTTTGGCATGTGAAAAACCACCAGCTCTACGATTTTTAACCTTCAGTAAAGTGTTACTGACAAATAACATCAAATAAATACTAAGGGAGGTAATTTAAAAAAAAAAATCAACTTTTGGTCTATTGTTATCATGTCTGTTGGTATCATATCTAACCTCTAAATTGTTAGACTTGGTACTTACAGACTATGTCTAGCTAAGTGTTTTTAAGTGTATGAACCCATCTTATGTACATTAATTTCATTCAAGTTCTGCACATCACTTCTAAGGGCACTGCATGTTTCTGTATATTGGTATGTCAAGGACTAGTCTTTTAAATATCATCAAATATCAGTGAACTAATAATACCCCAAGGGCTCTAAGCATGTGACTAATATGGGAATATCTGTTGACATTAAATAGTTTGGGGCTGTCCCAGGTAACAGATGAGCAGATTCATTTGACCTGAAAAGAAAAAAAAATTAACACAAAATGAATCAAGAAATAACATCAATCACCATAGCTTTTCTTCTGTGTTGTAATACATTATGGAAAAATTTAGCTTGATATGTTGTTTAGTAAAAATGTTAGCAGAACTAACAGTAGATTATTGAGGCAAAAGTTTTAGAATTGTTTAGTAATAGGAACTAAAAGACACTTACTGGTCTTGCCTCTGACTACATTTGAGTCAAATACTTGTGGCTAGTCAGATGTTCTGCAGATATTATTGGAATCTAAGAAAAAAAAAGCACAAAATGTTACATTTAGGAACATACACATATACGTTTTCATAAAAGCCTTAATTATGCATACATTAAATTATGGTATAAAGAGGAATAAGAGGCATTACTCTAAAGAGGCATTGAGTCATCGATTGCCAAAAACAAGACTAGGACAAACTTTAAAAAAAAGACAAGGGAAGAAAAATGATCCCATGCACATGAGACTCTTCCAATTTGTTGACCTGGTCAGTAAAATGTGCTATTCCATAATGACAGACTTCTGTCGACATCTGTTCAGCATTTGGATATTCTGTAGGAATTAAGTCACCAACGCATCTTTCTTCATCATACAATATTACTACTTTTATTCAATTCTACCATAACCTTTACTCCAAATCAACAGTATATGATATTTGAATGAAGATGGTGGAAAGTAACTAAGTGCATTTACTCAAGTACTGTACTTAAGTACAATTTTGCTGTACTTGTATTTTACTTGAGTATTTTTATTTTATGCTACTTTAGACTTCCACTCCACTGTATTTCAGAGGGAAATATTGTATTGCCTTATTGTGACAGCTTTATTGACTAGTTACTTTTAAGATGAAGATTTAACACAATGGATAATATAACAACCTTTTAAAATACAATGCATAGTTGTATAACATGCTACTCACACTGATGCTTCAGTATTAATCATCTAAAGACGTCATATATATAATAATATATAATATTTATATAATATATTATTTTACTTTAATACTTTTACATTTTAATGCAGGACTTGTAATTTTTACATTGCTGTATTGGTACTTTTACTTAAGTAAAGGATCTGAATTCTTTTCCACCACTGTGCATCAGAACAGGGATTACAAGGGATAAAAAAAAGTTGTAGGAGAAGTTGGTTTTGTGGGTGGGATCAGGGGTTCAGCTATAAAGCCCATGGGACAAAGAAATTACACATTGATAACCTACTGGTGCAGAACAATGGACATGCGATTATGCTTTTACCACATTTATTTTCAGTTACTGCTTTATCCTGGTAAGGAGTGCTATGGATAACATTACTAATATGTTTGTAATTTGGGAAATAGAACTACATTCATATCAGGGGCAGGTACAAGTAATAACTGAAGGGTCAGTCATCTACTGAAAAGTATGTCAGGGGTGCTTAAAGCCTTTGCTGTTTAAACTGTTAATACTGTACATTTATTAAAACAGTGTGATTACTGCTGAACATTTTCGAAGCATGTGGCAAAATATAAACGAATGAAATAAGTAGTGTGTGTATAAATAATACTAAGATATAAAAATACAAGGATGACTGGATTATTGTAATTACTTTAATTGTTAAAGAACAACTACTACTACTTTATACATACCAATTGCATGTATTCGTTGGTAGTCAACTTTGATAGAGAAGAGTCCTCAAAACAGTAAGAGACAAGAACATCATTAAAACGCAGTCAGAAAACAGCTCTACATCTTAAAGCATTACGATAAAACACAAGTGGCGTTAAGATCATGGACAATATAATTAATAAAATAATTAAATAATTAGTCTTTTTAAGCCTTGATCAACAATTTCCCAAACTTTCTTGAAAAAGGATTATTTTTGGTCAGGTGGTTAAATTGCTTTACTGAATAAAATGAGTGTCAAGAAGGACAACAAGGGGAGAAGAGAAACCCCCCACCCCCACCCCTAAAAAAGTTAAAATAATCCCTCTAGCCTTGGAAACGATGAGAGAGAATGAGGGAGGTGGACAAACAGAGACACAGAGAGAGAGAAAGAGAGAGAGAGAGAGAGAGAGAGAGAGAGAGAGAGAGAGAGAGAGAGAGAGAGAGAGAGAGAGAGCGAGCTATAAAGGGAGCAAACCTGATTGGCTGATGCGGATGCGAAGGGAACAGTAGTGGCGGACGTGGTTGCTGCAGACACAGCGGCTGGTGAAGCGCCGTGCATCATGGGTACTTTTCAGAGGGGAGAATCATATAAGCACACATACAGAGGAGTGTAGCCAACAGGTGTACACATGTGAGGAGGAAACAGGCACGTGTAGGTAAACAGGGAGAAAACGAAGAAAGAGAAAGCTTTTACTATATACTAAAATCACCAGTGGTAAAATGGAGTATTATGATAAGAACATGCTAACATGCTGGTTAACAAGGAACAGAAGCGTGAACATGATCTCAGTAGCAAAGTACACCTGCTGAGGGGATTTAAACAGTTACTCTAATGTACTGTAATAAATGCCTATTATTTCACTGTGAAGGACAGCAGACTGAGTGGCAATCAAGCTAAATGTGCATGCAAACTTGTCCAAATGTTTAACTGCACTACTGAGATCAGATTTAAATTCCATCACTTCTTAAAGACTAATCCAGTTTTGTCATAAGTTCAAATATTGTTATTTACTGAACCAGCAGTGACGATAACAAAAAACACTACGTGACTATAACAGTTCAGTTCATTTCAGGCAGTCACAATGTTAACACTCTTTATCAGGACTATTAGATGTTCCCATTTGAATGAAATATTGTTCACTCCAGAATTATTGGCACCCTTCAAGAAAATTTGCACAATTAAATAAACATAATCATGGCAATAACGGGAAAAAAGTTATAAGATTCCTAAAGACAAAAAGCAGCCCCAAGATCACTTTAAAGAGCAACTTTTTGGTCATTAGCATTAACAGTATGTTTAGGGAAAAGGTTTGGTGTTGCTTTGGGGCTACTGGCTGGTGGTTGAGGGGCTTTTGTGAGGATGAATTTTTAATGAGTTCTGTTAAATGCCAATAAGCAGATATGAGTATCCAAGGTTCTATACTTCAATTTGCACAGAACTATTTGCTGGAGCACAAACATTTATGTACATTTGTAATGGCTATCCCAGGCTTGGGATTTGAACCTTGCTGAAAACTTGTACTGACAAATAACAATGTAAAGAAGCTTCTGCAAGAAGGTACAGGCTAAGTTCCCTCTACATGCGTCTCGTCTCCAGCATTGTTAGACATGACACTAAGAGTTGCTGATGTTCCCTCTAGAGATAGTTTCAACCAACATTAAAAACAAAACCAGTACTACACAGAAATAAACGTACACTCATTAATAATTTAGAGTAATAAAAACTAAGCAGAATCTAAATTAAATGCTTCCCCTTTGCATGTGTCTTACATTTATACTATTGATCATTTTTCACATTTTCATAAAGAGTGCCAAACATTCTGGGGTTACCTGTCATTTTATTTGAACAACAACTGTGTGTGAATAAAACATTCTGATATTCAGCTATACGCTCATCGGCCACTTTTAATAGGAACATCTGTACACCTGTTCATTTATTCAATTATCCACTCAGCCAACTACGTGGCAGTAGCACAATGCATAAAATCATGCAAATACAGGTCAAGAGGTTCATATCAAAGATCTGAATAAGAAAAAGTGTGATCTCTGTGACTTTTACTATGGCGTAGTTGTATTTCAGAAACTGTATTTCAGAAACTGCTGATCTCCTGGGATTTTCATGTTCATCTCTAGAGTTTACACAAAATGATGTGAAGCAACAACAGCAATAACAACAAAATCCATGCAGTGAGCAGCAGTTCTGCAGGTGACCTTGTTGGTGTGAGAGGTAAGTGGAGAATAGCCAGACTGGTTAAAGCTGACAAGTCTACAGTAATTCATATAGTAATGCAAATCACTACTCTATACAATTCTGGTGAGCAGAAAAGCATTACAGCACATCAGATCTTGAGACAGCTGTTCAGTTTCAGTGGGCCTGTGCCACATGATTGGTTTATTGGATAATCGCATGAATAAGCAGGTTTACAGGTGTTCCTATTAAATTGGTCACTATATCCTGCATTAGTTTCTGATGAATGGTGAATTAAAAACCATTAGTAGTGGACCCAGACATTTATACGCTTATTGTAAATACCCATTCCTATATAAACTGCATTACTGTGCAAAATATTATCAATGATGTCAAGATCACAAATCAGCACATTGAGAGATTCACTCTACAGCGAAAGTGCCCATCATCAACTAACCTTCATGATAAACAAAAAGTGGCGGTTGTGGAAAACAGCGTCAAATAAACTGAGCTGTATCAGCCGCACTTAGCTGTATCAGTCTATATTGTGTTGATTTTACATGGTATCAGTACAAGTTGTGTAGAATTTGGCGTGTGAGCAGTCGAAAGGGAGGAAGGTTAGAACACCTACCCACACTCGCTGCAGGAGTCATGCACAATATTGAGCCTGCCCATCATGCATTGCAACAGGAAGTGGATTGGAAAAAAAGGGAGAAGAATCAAATCAGCCCATCACAAGGTTGGTTAGATTAAAGAGAGACAAACAAAGGAAGGGAAAAACATGAAACATTACAGGGAATCATTCACAAAAAAACTGATTAGTTGTGGAATGTGTGATCTACAGTTGGGGAGTGAGAGGACTGTGTGATGGTGTTGGGTGCAGACTATAACAAGCCTTTACAACACTGATCCCTTGTTTCTAACCAACTGTACAAACACTATCAACCTACATCATGTGTCTCAGGGTGATAATCGTCATTTCAGTGGGGCAAAAAAAACAACCCAACTGTAGAGCTGAATATTAATTACTATCAAACATAACAGTCAGCTCAGGAATTATTGGCAATCAATGCAAAGATTGATTATTAAAATGTTAATAATTGTGACATGCTGTTTTGGTAACAATGTGACACTTTTTTTTTTTTTTTTTTTTACAGTTGTCCTCTAGTATTAACACTGCAGAAAATGGCATCTTTTTTGTGGGGGAAAAGTTAATATATTTTGGCTATAGTCAAGTTTATCTACTATTTCCTTTTATAAGATTACAGTAAACCAAACATAAGATTATGAAGTGTATTTCTATACCTATTTTACTATTTTTAAGCTTTACATTTTCTTATTCTATTGGCAGGTCAGTTTGATTTAAAAAAAATAAATATTAATAAAGTTAAATAAATAAGTAATAGAAAAATAAAACATTTATTATCTGACAATAGAACAAGAAAATGTAAAGCTGTTAAAAATAGTAAAATAGGTCTAGAAATAGGCTTAATAAGCTTATGTTTATTATGGTTTATTGCAGTCTGTCTATATTCAAGATATTCAAGTTGTTACTGCTTTTTGCAGTGAGTAAAATTTCTATTAAAAGTTAGATCTTTTTCCAGTAATTCTAGAGCTGATTGCAGATATTGTATGAGCAATCATGAATTGAAGAGACAGTTGTGCATTTGATACAAAATAATAAAAAAAAACTAGCACACACAAGTACACAAAAAACTGTATCTATAGACTAAACGTTCCCTGTGCAAAATAAAAATATACACTGATAAAATGCTGCTTCATTGTAACACAAACCTCAAACCTGCCTCAAAATTAATTTGAGGCGGTTTAACTTTAATTATAAATAGGTGTATTCATGTATAATATTATTATAATTACAATCATGAGCTGCCACTGCTGCGTGTGTTTGTGTACGCCACAAGCCGCAGACAAGCGTGTGCTGTTTGCTCTGTTTGGCAGGTCAGGCTTGCTGGCCTTGTAGTAGAAGTTTGGGTCATGTTAGCTCAGGTCCCTACCTGAAGGAATAAATGCAGCCTGCTGCTGAAACTGCATGTTGGCCAGCGCCTGTTGGTACTGAAGCATGCCGGCATTGAACATGGTGGTGGCACCGTTGGCTTTCTCAAGGGCTGGTCTCTTTGGCAAAGGAGGAATTACGCTATGAGGAAGGCCCTGCTTGGGATGAAGGAAAAACGAAGAGCGAGGATGGAATGGCAAAAGAAAGGAAAGAGAAAATATAGAATAGTTATTGACAGAGGACCTCACATCACAGTACAAAAAATGAACAAAAGAAACAAACTGAAACAAAACAGCAGGCAAGCAGCAGCAGCCTATATATGACTACACCACAAGCAGAAACAAAAGTGCCAAATCCCTGACTGCATATACACACTACTAACTATATATACATTATCACACTACTTCCACTCTTAACATTATACTGCACCAACTAAACTGGTGCGAGTGCAAATGAAGCAAGCATTGCACTAATAAAATGTACTGACAACAAAACAAGGACGAAAAGAAAAGAAAAGAAATCTTGAAGCTTCAACTTAAAGTAAAATAAAGCTGCACTGCTTTTGCCATGATATCTGTGAAATATGAGACGTAAGTTATTAATATCTGTTGCTCTGGTGGTGCAGCTTTGCTACCACATAGCTGGTTACCCAGTTACCCAGTTTATTTGGTTACACATGCACTTTAGAGCTACTTAACATGCATTATACAGAGATACTGAAGATATATGCAGATACTGCACACACAGACACAAGAGCAGTTACACAGCACAGTTTAGTCTGCCTGATCCTATCCTTATGCTGCAGGAATGGACTACATGTGATGATCTGATTGTGGTAAGTCTTTTTGTAAAATATTTTAAGTACCTTTCAATGATTTTTTCTTTTTTTTTTGCCATTCTTCTGCCTAATTTTGTCATGTCTAATTCCCACCCATATCATACGACAGCTATACCAGCCATGGAGGACGAAAACTATCACGTGTTTCCTCCGAGACACATTACCCCAAACACTGCATCTTTTCCCATGCCCATGTTTGGCTAATTTCGCTGTCATTGATATGGTAGAGAGAGTATGCCATTCCTCCCTCCTTGATAGCACTGACAATTCTGCTCTCTGGACTCCTGGCCACTGATGGCTATGGCATCATCGGGCTTCGAACTCATGATGATAGGGTGAATGTTTTTCTGTTGTGCCACTCAGGAGCCCAGCATCTCATTTTTTGACGACTTTGATGCATTTTATTTTTAATAAATACCAGTCTACAATTTTTGTCTATTTGCAAATAATCAGTTCTCCACAATCAGTTGATCACTAAAAGTTACTAAGACAGCAGTAGGAAGACAACATAAAGCCTATTAAGAAAACAGTCTATGCTAGCAAATTATTGCTTGTTAAGACACTACAAAAAAGCAACATGCCAAGCCAAAAAGGTGAAAGGTCATAGTACCAGGTCAAAGGTGGCCTCGAGGGGTCGCTTCAGTGATTTGACAGCCGTCTTAATTAGCAGGCAGCGAGCACATGATGGCAATGGGCCAATGGGGTTCAAGCGCATAAACATAAACAGCAAGCAGAGGTGCATCATGGGGCAGCAGTGCATTTTTGGTGGTTGAGAAAAAAAAAACAAAAAAAAAACAAATCATTTGGAATGCAGTGTACAAAAGGGATATCAGGACTTAACATGCACATTAATGTAATTCAGGAAAAGATTTCTAATGCAATATTAACACTACAAACTACAGCAGGGTCCAGAAGCACAAGTGAGCTGTTCTGCTATTTTTCCCTTAATGAACTCTTGTGATGCCACATATGATTAGTTCATTACTAACTAACTATGTGTGGTCATTACTGTTGCCTCTAAGGGCACAATTCTTAAAAAAAAAACACGCACATACACACTTTTCAGCCTGCAAGTACTCTCCCTCTTGAATTAAGTCTATGATTTGTGCACCATGAAGACAGTTACGAACTTTGGGCAAACAAAAATTTTGTCTCTTATGTATGTCTCAACTTTTCATGCTTTTCAGCTAAGCGCTTCTGAGGGCTGTAGTAATTCAAGCACCACTACATGGCAAAAACATCAAATTGCATTTTTAATTGGTGGTGGGCATACTTTTAACATTTTAATACATGTACAAATAAACTGACCAAACTAGAACCTTCAGCTACTCTTTAATGAAACTGGGTTTATTTGTTTTACCCAACATTGCTCTCATTAGCTTCATTTTCTATTCTGAGTCATTTAAATTTGAGTCATTTAGACAGGAACCCGAGTCCTACGTCCACCAGTAGCAGAGTCTTACCTATTCATTAATCAGTGTAGCTAATAGACAGTACAGTCGTGATGAGTGATTACTAATGCATTATTAATAACAGGCTACTCAGCATTAGATGAAGTGTGGACACTCGAACGTGTATTTTGTTGCACCTTTTCCTCAGTAGTACGTTTAGTACGTTTACAGTGGCTTGCAAAACTATTCATACCCCTTGAACTTTTTTCACATTTTGTCACCTTACAACCACAAACTTAAATGTATTTTACTGAGATTTTAAGCGATAGACCAACACAAAGTAGCACATAATTGTGAAGTGGAATCAAAATGATACATGGTTTTCAAAATTTTATTCAAATAAAAATCTGAAAAGTGTGACGTGCAAAAGTATTCAGCCCCCTGTACTCTGATACCCCTAAATAAAATCCATTGCATTCAATTGCCTTCAGAAGTCACTTAATTAGTTAATAGAGTCCAGCTGTGTGTAATTTAGTCTCAGTATAAATA